>CM074953.1:13585415-13632336 GCA_037577455.1 Pangasius macronema | reverse complement strand
ATAATAATAAAAAAAAAAAAAAACTCTAATAATCAATAGTGAAAGATATTTAGTGTTGATCAAGTTTTTTTTTTTTTGGATATTTGTACATCTGTGCATCATACACAATTTATTACTTACATGATAATTTCCTATCAAAACAACTTGTCTGCCCAAATACGAACACAAAATACTCAATATATGGAAGAAAAAAAAGATGGTCTACATAATGAAAGAAAATATTAAATTGTGCTTTGATTACTGAACAACCTGCTTGTTAAGGAAATGCAAAATACTTTTTTTTAATTATTATTTTAAAAAGGTTTTGGTAGCAGGTAGACGAACTAAATTGCATGGATCAACAATAGGTTTCTTATGGGTGTGATTTTGAAGAGATTGAAGGGTTAATGTTTATTTTTCCAATATGTGTCAAGCAGTAGAAAGGCAGGTAGAAGTCTGATACGGTCACCACATAATCAGTAGCTCCATCTCTTCACCAACCTAATTCACATTTGGTCTGAGCTCGGCTTTAGCTGAAAAAGCTAAGCTGCATCACCGTAGCAAGAGGTGAGAAATCACAAATGCTGCAGCGAAACCATAGATGATGGCTCCACTGTCATTATGTACTACTCTATGCATCAAGCTAAATAAATACGTACATTCAGACACACTGTATCCAGATACATTTCAGTGAATTTGACGTCCTTGTAGTTCTCAGCCACCTCTCTGCACTTCCTCAGAAACAGGCCATCAGACATACGCCTGTGGACCGGACAATGAGCAAATTTAAAGCAATGAAGCTGAAAGATTTACACGTAGGTATTAGCTGGGGTTAAATATTAGGTGCTACAAACGTTTCTTACGTCCACAAAGTTGTAAAAATGAAAAAGTGTTTTCTTCCTGAACATAAATTTGAAAATGAGTTTGAAACACATGGCTGACAGACAACAGAAAACAGACTCACATGATGTTGGCCTTGTGAACAGCTGTTACACTGGTTCTCTGGTTATTCCTGGCGTACTCGAAGGCGTATTCAGCGATGCGACGACTGGCCTCTTCTGTGATTAGCTTAATACTCTGCACGACCCCATCTACTATCTGTCACAAAGCAAACAGTTATTGAGATGACTGGCCATGCAACACACTCATCACAGATCTACTCTTCTAGAAATTTCTGGAACAGTGTGCCTTTTCCAAAAGTAGGGCATGAACTGAAAAGCAGAGATGAGAGCTGTCTGACTCGGAGTTAAGATTCATTGTTTAACACAGCGGCTTTTATATGGGTTTCTATCTGCAGCTCTACACGCATGGACACACACTGCTTAACATGAACACAGAGGCGAGGTGGATGGATGGAAAGTGATAAGGAGCTTTTAGGTGAGAGGGGGTCAGAATAAATCTAACGCAGGTGTATTACACCCAACTAGAGGGGAAAAGAACTGTGTGTTCACTGAACTCTAGCTAGGACTGTGTAGGAAACTGATCCAGAGAACAACAGACAGACAGCACAGGTGTAGAGACTAGTGCCTCAAGCCTCGAGTTCTCACTGAGGTGAAGAGGTTAACAAAGCAGCTGGGTGGGGGTTGATGAAGTGGGAACTGTACTTCCGTGTCCAGAAAAAGTGGATTTAAGAGGAGTGCTAAGTATTACTTAGAGTAAAAATGATGCATTTATAGCTGGTAATGTTATAGACTACCAGCTTTTGGGACATAAAGCTTTGCTTTAAACCTAAACTAATAATAATAATAATAATAATAATAATAATAATAATACTCTTTAATTATATAGCACCTATCATAAACATAAAGCAGCAAAAAGTAGTCAGAAATAAAATAGGCAAAAAAAATGAAACAAAACTGTGACAGAAAAAAAAAAAACAATATACATAAATGTGCAAAATACAACTAATAAAAGTTGTAAAAATAAAAGTAAAACATACATAAAATAAACAAAAAAGTATAACAATAAAAGTTGAAAAAAGTATTTATTAGTAATGTAAATGTTTATTAAGCATTCAGAAATGAATAATTATGCTGTAACACTAGATTTAAAAAAGGAGTAATAAAATATTAGCTAAAGGAAAGTGCCAGTGGAGTAATATTCTCGCTATTGCGCTTTGATCAGGTTGTAGTTTATTGTACATTCAATTCACAAGAGACGCGATTATAAATGGATGAAGAATGCCTAATACAAAAGTCTGAAATCTGTGAGGTTAATCTTTTAAACAGAGAAATGTATAATTGCATACCACATGTTCAATTCCACTGTACTCTCCCTCAGTGTTTTCTCGGATGGTAACCAGGTCGACATCTGTGTAAGGAGTCTTATAGCCCTCAATGGACACACAGGGACGCACGTTGGCGTACAGGTCGAATGTCTTTCTAAGCAGCAGGTTCATGGAAGGATGGCCAGCAGCAATAGGGGTCTTCAGAGGTCCTAAACATCAGCAATCAGATTATGAATAAAACACAAAAACATAATTACAAACCAAGATGTGCGTTCGATAATGTGTGTGGATGGACCTTTCAATCCGATTTTGCTTCTGTCCATCGACTCTTTGGCTTCAGGAGGGATCATCCATTTTCCTCCAGGTCCTTTGATAGCTGTCACGTTCCTCTCCTCCCACTGAATGGGAACCTGCAGGTTTTTTATTTAAATATTAAAAAAAAAGTGGCCACTTGCCTTTACCACATCCCTTTACAATGAGAAAGTCACAATTCAGGGCTGAGAATATATAGTGGAAAACAACTGGTGTAGAAAAGCATTGGCTTAATGCAGTATATCAGTTAAATGTAATGACAGGCAAACTTTCCTTTAGTGGTGGAAAAGGAGGAAGAATTACAGGGTGCATCTCAATCAGCTCCCTAGCTCAGTAATTAGGGCACTGAGATGGAGTTGGCCATTTTAAGGGCCGTCTCAATCGCAAAGTCCTTCCAGTGTACTGGAACGTTCACTCCCTAAAATACCACAATCCAGCGCAAAAACCAGGGATCAGCGACGCTCACGATGTCTCCTCACTGGAAATGTGTCATATTCTCTGAAGCCCTCTCAGCTCGGAAAAAAGGGTGGACGAACTCTCAGCCAACTTTGTCTACAAATGTAAATTGCTTGTTAATGTTGTAGCTCTTTAAAAAAAAAAAAGGTAGCGATTTTTAACATTATTTGACGTTCTATATACAGTTTGTTTGAGCCTAATGACTTTTAAGTGTTTAACGATTTAAAGAATTCCACTCGCTAGCCTCTGATCCTGCTTGAAGTACCACGACAGCAACGCATGTGATTAAGCTAATAAATTTATATGACATATGATGTCCGAAAGATATCGCTCCTGTCTGCTGTTTATAAAATGCCAGTGGTGACGTTTTACAATGCGAGCTGAACTGAAATTGAGTCATCAGTGTCCCAGTGTCCTTACCAGTACACAATATACTGAATCACAACCTAGGGAGCTGATGGAGACGCAGCCACAGAAATTTGTGTTTGTCTCTTACTTTAGCTGCTTCAAATATCTTTGCTACAGCTGTGGAGATCTCAGGACCAATTCCATCCCCTGGAATTAGTGTTACAGTTTGCAGCTGGAAATCAAAGAGAGAAAGAGGAGGAGAAAAGAGAGAGAGATTTACAATAAACAAGGCATTACAATAAACAAGGCATTACAATCATTTAAACAATACAGCTTAAGACTAGGACTAGAAACCTGAAGCTTTCATTAAACCCAAATGTTAAATATTAATGGTTTCAAGAAAGAAAATGCGTTTGCGACAGAAAAACAGATCCCCGTTTCAGTCAGAGCCTGCATGTCTCGCTTAGAAATAAACACTGTTCTAACCACTCTCAGAGCTGCCAACATTACTCACAATGAAATTCTTAGCAGGCAGAGAGAAAAACAACAGAATTTCATGACAAAAACACTGGCAAATGTCTGTGGACGGACGACTGCATGCTAAATGCACAAATAGTAAAATGTCTCGGTATCAATGCAATCTAAAAAACAGATCTTTACACTTTTATTATTAACACATTAATAATCGTAGATGGATCAGCAGTATGTCGGTTGTAGGGATAACGCTTCTTTTCACCCTCAACTGTGCAGCAGGCAACGGTAAGAGAAGAGCAAGGCAAAAGTCTGGCATGGACATACAACAGCTCCTAGCTCCTCCACATTTTTATTTATTTTTTAAATAAACCCAACCAAAGAGACCACAGTTCACAGCTGGTTCACCTGGATATAAACAAGTGCTACCAGAAACAAATGCTTTTCATGCCACGCATACTTTTGCCTTTACTGAACTGGCCTTTTCTGCTGGGTGAATCTGATTCGCTTTTGGTTTGACACTACTTTAGCTGAAACAGCAGAAAAGCATAGCGATGGGTCAAAAATCGTAAAGTCTATAGCTAGATCATAAATGTCGGCACCTTGCAAATTGAGTTAGCCATCACGAGTTTGGTAAGCCTACCAAAACCGTTTCCATACGAGTCATTATTATAAAATCATGCCACATTTTACGCAGTCTGTGTGAAGAATGCCCCGAAGTTACAATGCACAAGATACAAAGCAGACAGTTTCCATGACAACACTACTCAGGACAACCTGTGTAAATTTGGTGGGCAACTGTAATAAATGTTTGTTACCGCAAAAAGCCTTCCAGAGACTTTCATTACATATCACAGCAAAGTGAATTCTGCAGTGCTGTCAAGATTCAAGAAACAATCCAAACCTATTTTTATTATACACACACGCACTCACACACACACACACACACACACCCACGCACGCACACGCACGCACACGCACGCACGCACACGCATACTTACTCCTCTGGAAAAAGTTCGGGGCTGTGTTTGGCTTGTCAGTGCACCTAAGACACGGGACACCTGAGGAAAAAGAACATTGGCAGAAGGAAAAAGACTCAATACAACATGAAGAGCTTCAGAGGCAAGTCAAGTACTTACATGCCCATTGTCAGTTTATGATACTGAGATTAAGTGATTACAAATGTATTAGGGAATGATTTATAAGGCACAGACATGTCTTGTAACGCACAGTGACAGAGTTAAACAGGATAAAGGTAGTGCATGTCTAGGCAAGCCAGTGCCCATATATCTGAAGCTGAGAGAGCAAGCAAGTGATTCCACAGTTTGACTGTTTACCATATAAAGAAACACTCTTGTGTCAGTCAGAGGATTTTTTTTTACTAGTATTTGTCCTGGAATTGCGCATTAACCAGTAATGCTGGTTACTTCTGTTTATGTGTACTATGTATGTTAGTGTGTTGTGACTAACATCTCACTAAGACGTTACTTATTGAATCAGATAAGTACAAACACACCCTGGTACATATGGATAAAGTCGCGCTGAGGAAAGGGGGTATGTAAGGGCCCGACTGCAAAACATACCAAGCTTTTCTTTAATCTCTGATTCAAAATACAGAAGCAGCAGTAGCATGTAACACAATGGTGTGCCATCTGTCCCAGTCTTTCAAACAGGAAAATCAAGTTGTCAAAAATATGGGGAGGATGGTTGAAAAGATCTGGACTGAAATGTAAATCCTTTAGTACCATTACACCTATAATGCCCATAGTGTTATTAAAACTCTACACTGATAAGCACCAATATCTCTGAGCCAATTCAAACCAGTGAGCAGATATAACACGCGTCGTGTTGAGTGTGAGCCATGTAATAGGCTTCTGCTATCATGAGCTCGCTCTGACTAAAAGAGGAAAGCAATATGCCATGAGATTGATAGAGATTTATGCATGCACCTAAATATTTATTTTCCTATTACTCACTACATGAAAATACGACTTTATGAATTAGCAAACGATATCAAAGTCAGAACTTTAGCTTCAGAATGCGGCGCATTGTCAAAAAATTAGGCACGGTAAGCACATGTTAAACAAGCAGTTTAATGAGGTGGGCTTACATGGTACACAGCTACACAAAAAAAACTGTAAATTAAATAAACCTGAACATAATTTAAAAACAAACAAACAAAAGAATATCTCCTTCTCTTTGTGAGACATAGTTTGCATCGAGATGTTTTGATGTTAAATTTTATGGTTTACGAATATTTCATTTTGGAGATATTTAATATGTGAAGGAAATTTGATGGTTTAAACCATTTAAAATAAATAAAACAAGTAAATATTTTATGAATAAATAATGGGGTGATCAGCCATGGGCATCATCTGGGTACATGATCGTGCACTATTTAGGCCTGTGCCAAATTTTTCACGTATTTTATTACGTTTTACCATCATAATTTTGTATAGGGGGATTAATATAACTATGAATGAGAGATTCACCTTCTTTACCTACATATTTCAATTATTAAACAAGAACAGTGTACATTATATTTAAAATGTCTGAAAACAGACTTGCACTCGCCACCACTTTATTAGGAATGCCTATAAGCCCAATCATACACGCAATTATCCAATCAGACTCAATGAAACTGGACAATTAAAGATGGAAAACATCACGTGATCTTCAGTTGTCCAGTTTGGGTGAGCCTGAAGCCACTGTAGCCTCAGTTTTCCATTCTTGGCTGTCAGGAGTGGAACGTCACGTGATCTGCTGCTGTCGCAGTGCATCTGCCTCAAGGTCCAATGCGTCGTGCATTCTGAGATGCCTTTCTGCTCACCACGCTTATAAAGAGTGGTTATCTGAGTTACCAACAAGGCATTTCCATCTGCAGAACTGTCGCTGACTGAATGTTGTGTTTGCTGTTGTTTTTGCACCATTCTGTGCAAACTATAGAGACTGTTGTGTGCGAAAGTCCCAGATCAGCAGTCTCTGAAATACTCAAACTGTCACAGTCACTGAGATCACCTTTTTCCCCATTCGGATGTTTGTTGTGAACTTTAACTGAAGCTCTTGACCTGTATCTGCAGGATTTTATACACTGCTTTTCTGCCACACGATTGGCTTACTGCATGATTGCATAAATTAGCAAATGTTTCAAACAAAGTGGCCGGTGCATATAGGCGTTAATGTGTACACTTGCACTCCTGGGAACTTTTAAGCAATTTTCCTACGAAAGCATTTCATAATCAATCTTTACTCATCAATCTATCTATTACTTTCTTCATTCATTTGTCTGACTGACTAACTGATAGGATGTACTTCTTAAAAGTTGTTTGTTAACCACAGGAAAACATCACCACATCATTACTTGTGTTGTGCAAACACAGAATGGTTAATAGCAAGAAAAGAAAAGGCCTCAGTGGTGTATGACTGAAGATTTTAGCAGAGAAAATGAGTTATGAACACTACACATATGAACACTATACATACTTCACTACCCAGCATAAACCATACACTATCTTTCAGTGGGTTACTGTCAGAAACCAGCTTTAGGCTGCAGCTGGATATGATCTTATCTAACTTTAATTTCAAAAGCATTCAGTCAAATGAAGTTGGCCCTGTCCAGCTAATGTCCACTTTCCTATGTGCCATGAATACAGACATGAAGTGAGCTAATTAAATAATAGCTCTTACTTCCTGCGCTTTGCTCTGCTCTCTGATCCACGCACCGCATCTCTCCAGCACTTTATACATCTGCAAGAAGCAAGCGGGACTTTCTCTGTATGATGCACTTCACAAAGCTACAATTCTCAGACAAGCTTCAGCTCAGAGCACAAGCGCTAGCTAGCAGAGCAGTGTGCTGAGGTATGCGAGCTAAGCGCGGAGAACATCACGAGCCTGCAGGCGTTAGCATCTTTGCTAATTCTGCCGGTATTTGACAGAGAAAAGATAGCTAACTTTCAGCTATCCGCCAAAACAGGCAGGCGTGAAAACAGCTGTGGAAAAAAAACATTTCTCAGCTTATGAAGAAGAGATATCATAATTTGCTACTTCTTCCTAGGTTAATGTTTGCTAAGACGGACTGAATTCATGCCAATCGTGAGTTAAAACCGTTAAACCCTGTAATCAGTGTCAGAGGAATGAAGGGCACAGGCACACAGGGCCTCTGCTCTGGCATCCCACAGATATGAAACTCTTCTTTCACAACTCTGTTAATGTTTCCCATACAAGCAAAAATGCAGCGATTAGCCACCGGTTTTCCCTCACTAGTTTACACTTCCTCAGTGCTATATAATGTCATTCTCACCGTTGACCTCCACGCGTTCCCAGCCATCTTTCTCGAGCAGCTCCAGGCGTCTGAGAGCTCACTTCATCCTCAGCTGCGTGTAGTAAGAGATCCACGGGTTGCCATGTCATGCACATCTACAGTCCTTAACTTACATATCTATTTGCATCCTAATGTAAGAGTTAAACTGAATAATTAACATAATAATAGTTAGTCATTTTGCACCGAAAGCTGATTTAATGTTAGTCTATTCATCGACGCTAATGCACAGTTTTCGAGCTCATAATGAAGATTTCACATGGATATCCTTCCACATTGCACTGTTTTTCACTTGACATGAATCACGATCGGTCAGTTACTAACCAAATTATATTCTCCATTTTCTTAACAGCCTAAAACTGAAGATCCTCCGAAATATGCATGTTAATACACAAATTCTGGCTATAGATTTATAGCAATGTAACAGGGGTTATAATCAATCTGGCAACCATGTAACCACCTGCATGCAGAGGGGATGTGGAGAAATAATAGTAGCAGACTTTCAGGACGCGCACCCCCTGCTGGACGGGATGTCACTGTGCGATGTACGGTATACATGTCAGGTTATACTGCTTACACCGATCAGCCATAACATTATGACCACCTGCCTAATATTGTGTTCATCCCCCTTTTGCTGCCAAAACAGCCCTGACCCGTCGAGGCATGGACTCCACTAGATCCCTGAAGGTGTGCTGTCTGGCACAAAGATCAGACTGGATCAGACTTGATGGCAAGCACACCAAAAAAAGATGTTCGATTGGATTGAGATCTGGGGAATTTGGAGGCCAAGTCAACACCTTGAACTTTTTGTCATGTTCCTCGAACCATTCCTGAACAATTTTTACAGTGTGGCAGGGCATACTATCCTGCTGAAAGAGGTCACTTCCATTAGGGAATACCGTTGCCATGAAGCAATGTTTAGGTAGGTGGTATGTGTCAAAATAGCATCCACATGAATGCCAGGACCCAAAGTTTCCCAGCAGAACATTGCCCAGAGCATCACACTGCCTCCGCCAGCTTGCGTTCTTCCCATAGTACATGGTGGTACCATCTCTTCCCCAGGTATATGATGCACACACACCTGGTCTTCCACATGATGTAAAAGAAAATGTGACCAGGCCACGTTTGTTCATTGCTCTGTGGTCCAGTTCTGATTCTCACCTGTCCATTGTAGGCACTTTCAGCGGTGGACAGGGGTCAGCATGGGCACTCTGAGAGGTCTGTGGCTACACAGCCCCATACGCAGCAAGCTGCAATGCACTGTGTGTTCTGACACCTTTCTATCATAGCCAGCTTTAACTTTTCAGCAAACAGTAGCTCTTCTGTGGGATCAGACAAGACAGACTAGCCTTCACTCCCCACGCGCATCAGTGAGCCTTGGGCACCCATGACCCTGTCGCTAGTTCACCGGCTGTCCTTCCTTGGACCACTTTTGGTAGGTATTAACCACTGCATACCGGGAACACTGCACAAGGCCTGCTGTTTTAAAGATGCTCTTACCCAGTCATCTAGCCATCACAGTTTGGCTGTTGTCAAAGTCTCTCTAATCCTTACGCTTACCCATTTTTCCATTTTTCCGTTCTTCCAACACGTCAACTTCGAGAACTGACTGGTCACTTGCTGCCTAACATATCTCAACCCTTGACAGGTGCTATTGTAACGAGATAATCAATATTATTCACTTCACCTGTCAGTGGTCATAATGTTATGGCTGATTGGTGTACATGCCATCTTAAATTTGCCATAGTAAAATGGGAGTAATAATGTTTTGCTAGAATTAAGGTGAATTCAGGTATAGTGTGACATCAGGTACAGTGAGACAGTTAAACTTAGCAGCATTTTGCAGTGGAAGTGTTTATTAAAAATAGCACGACTTAATTCATGTGACATCACATAAGTGTCCTGCAGTGGCCAGGATAAAAAAGGTGTTTTTTTTTTTTTCATAAGGTTCTAAAGTTGTCATGAATCATTTATTTCACATATTTATAATGCATATATATGTACTGACATAACAAAATAAAATAAAGTTAGTTCAAATAATGTATAGATGTTTATAATTTACTCATTTTCACTGGTGCAGTCTTCAAATACGATAAGTGAAGTGAGAAAAAGTGAAGGCATATTAGATGCATAAATGGATGCATGCAGCACCCACATGGGTAAATGATGCTTTGATGGATTTTATAAGTTTTAAATGGTGTTTCTATGAAGAAACTTCTTAAGAAGCAGGGGAATAAGGCAGACTGGGAATTAAAGAGCATTAGCATTAAGAGATTGGGGTTGAGATTGATGTTCTTTAAAAAAAAATTCTGTGTTATGCTGCTACTGCAAGTAAAAAATTATAAAATGTTTTTTTTTGTAATTGCGTGGGAGATTCCCTTACAATCTGACAGATCTAGAATGATTTTGCACAAAAGAGTGGGAAAATATTGCCAAGTCAAGATGTGCCATGCTGATAGACTCTTACACTTAAAAAGTTTTTTTTTTTTTTTTTCCATAAACAAGTTTCTGATTGTTTTTCACTTTATTTGTATACTTTGCAATTTTACATTAAAGATAGGAAAAGCTTTGACAAGATTTATCTTAGTGTCATTCTTTTACTTCACAAAAGCCTGCCCTTTTAACAGGGGTGTGTAGACTTTTTTCATGCACTGTGTGCTACAAATAAATAATACTTTAAACATGTAGTTATGAATGAAAGTAAAAGCCAAAACCAATGAAAATGTGGCTCAGATGACCAAACATCATTAAAATGGCTTTCAGTCAGTCTTGAAAAAGGATAAGCCGTGCTTCTTCAGATATAAATGATACAGTTTTTTCCTCACTTGTAGATAGTCAACACTTTGAGGATTTAAAAAATGTATCATACATATGGGTATTTGTTTTATTTAATGGCGAGAAAGCTTATGTCCCAGTATATGTGAATTAACCCTATTATAAGGACACAAAATATATCTGTGACAGTAGGACTGTTAGCTGGTTTATGATAAAAGTCATACTAAAGCAGCCATAAGATGGCGATGTAAAATTGTATCTAATTAATTACATGAAATTCCTTCACACTGAAAGGAGTTAAAAAGCAGATGAACTCTCCTATTCCTGTTCCCCCTATTCCTATTGTGATCCAGTCAAACTGGATAAAATGGCTGTTTTCTGCTCTTATACCAGTGGTTTCTCTCCTCTGCATTGCTTAAAGCTTAATAATTTTGTCCAGACTACACATCTAAACACATAAACCTAATGATGGCTTCATTTAACTTTCTGAAACTCAATGGACATGACTATAAGAAGATTCAGTACAGAATTAGAGAAAAAGACAATAAGAAATCGTACACTCTCTCTCTTTATCTCACTCTACTCAAATAGGACTAGTGTAGAATGTTTGGTTTGCAAATCAAATGGTTATATACTCTGTGGCACATTTTACCATATAATGTGATTGAATCTGAGCAGTCTGCAAAACAAGTTTTTTTTTTGTTTTTTTTTGGTGGGGCACTGTCTAACAGGAAATACAAGAATATTAGCTCAATGTTAACATAACAGTCTAGACTACCAGTCTTTTACATGAGGTTTTCCTCTCGTCTCTGATGTACAGCACTTCAAAAATATATATTTGTATATATTTCACTTAAAAACAAGTGGTGTAACTTCAGGTAAATGTGGTTCATACACCATACAGTAATTTTCATAAAGGACCATAAAACTTGTGACAATGACCAGGAACAGGGTTGCTTAAAAGGTATAATAACAACAATAGGTAATTTCCTGAGAACAGTGGGTGTGAGGCAGGAATACACCCTGGCTGGAACGCAAGTCCATCACAGGGCACCATACCCACAATCATACACTCATTCACAATTTAGAGTAGCCAATTCCCCCTGCCTGCATGTTTTTGGGAGGAAACCTACATGAACACAGGGAGAACATGTACAGAAAGAACATCCACATCCATTGAAACAGGGACCCTGGAACTGTAACGTGGCAATGCTACTCACTCTGTCGCAGTGCCACCCATGATAGTCAATAATAAACATTTTTAAATGCTTTATAAAAAGTTTTAGGGTACCCAGCCAATTCTGACAGTGAACACCAAACATGGAACATTATCTTTAACATAGCACAAGGGTTTAAAACAGGACAAAATGACACTGTTATAGTAAGAGTATGTTTTATCTATTTATATGCATCACAAATCATATTGTTCAGAGTCAGAGAAATGTAGGCAAAATGTGAAAATCAAACGATGTAAAATTACAAAAACAATGCGCAATTCTTTGAAGCACACAACATGTCGATAAGGAGTGAAGCATAGGAAAAATTAGGAAGGTCAATAAATACAAGCATAACTGCATCACAACATTTCACTGTCTAAAGGACACAGCACTGTTAAAAGCAATAACATATGGTATACAGCTTTGAGTGACAATTCTTAAAAAAAAAAAAAGTCTCAGTTTGATCATCATGAGTCTCAAGTCTATAAACATGAGGTCAGCAGTGGAGTTACAGTAACTAAAGCCTTGCCCTCCAAGGACTGACTTTTCAGGAGTTCTGGCACTGGCACTGGTGATGTGTCAAGCATGTGGATCTTTAAAAACATTTAGAAATAGGTGTGTGGTAGCAATTTGTTTTATCAACTGAAAAAAAAGTATCAAAAATGAAAACTGTTTAATTGTGGCAATGTAAGATAAGATAATATAAACTTTATTCATCCCCGAAGGGAAATTCAGGAAACTCAATGTGTGTTTATTTCAAACAGAATACTGCTTTGGTGGGTTCTTGAGGCCAAGTGTCCTCTCAGTCTGTGAGATTGCATGAGCTGCTCTTCTGTTTAGCAGCCTGCATTCATGAAGCACATCTGTTCAACAAGAAGGTGAGAGAAAATAAAGCAAAAAGCATCAGTCACAATCTTTAAGCTACTGCCTTGCATAACTAGTAACTGTTATGTGTCCACATAGATTTTCTGTAGAACTTAAAACATAGCACTGATGTCAATATCAAATATGAAATATAAAATAAAAGGTATTACCATTAAATTGTTTGTAGGCTTCTTCAACAATGGCATTATTTGATCTCTTTATCTCCCAAAACCCATCTTCTACCCATGGCTTACAGTCTGGCACGTCTGGCAGCTGGCCATTTTTATACATGCCTGCTACAAAAGATAAAATATTGATATCAGAGCAACTGATATCAATAACCTGTATTATTTAACACCATAATCACTACGATTACTACAGGTATTGCAGTATTTTACCTAATTTCCATTTGTAGGTTTAAATAACAAGACGTTTTTTTCAAATAAAGAGACAATGTTTGCACATTTGGTATTACACATGCTAGCAAAGAGTGTAGTTGCACTAGCACAACAGAAACCTTTGGAAACTTTAAATATACTTACTTTCGATATTTCTACATCTATAGTAAATACTAGTAAATACGAGTAATTTGGTCAGTTCGAAGTACCTTTTATTGTGTCATCAATGTCTTTGCATAGTTGGTACAGGTCACTTCCGCGTCCCACCACCCGTTCCCCTACAGCAACGTAAAACAAGCATTTGCATGCTCATTTGGCTGGCTGCTTACATTTTATTCGACATGTCGGTATTATTATGGGTCCCAATGCAAAAGTTTCCTCACCATCGAACACCTTGATGTTTGGGAACATTTCAAGGACTGTGTTTCTGTACGACGAGTTCTTGCAAACTGGGAGAAATGAGTTGGTCAAGTTAAATTGTGAGCAAAAGAACACAGCTCCAGATTAAAGTTCAAAGCCCATTGCCAGTAGATTGAAAAGCTAACCTGGATTAGTGTAATTGTAGGTGTTGTCCTTCAGCCTAATACTCTCTAATTTCCGTATAGACTTCAAAGCATGGAGGCTATCAATGCTGCATGTTAGAAAAGTATGTAAGAATACATTTAAATAGAAAGAAAGGGAACATTGGGTGATGAGACAAAATGGCTGCAAAGGAAAATACCTGGATATAAGATTTCCTGCCATATTCAGACTCTGCAGACTTTCACAACTAGAGAGGGGTTCTCCAAAATGACAATACATAATAATACATTTTAGATTCACTTCCTCTTAGATTATCACTGTTTCAGCAACATACCCTATTTAAGACTACTCTTTATATTCAGTTACCTATGTTGGAAATCCTGTTAGCTGACAGATTAAGCACAAGCAGAAGTCGGAGTGATGCAAGAGGTGCTAGATTTGTAATATTATTCCCAGAGAGGTCCAGTCTTTCCAGGTTTATACATTCTCCAATGCAGCCAAGATCATATATTCCTAAAAACACACACACACACACACACACACACACACACACACACACTCTGATACAGCGACCACATACTACATACATACTTCGAAATAACGACCACAACAACAACAGAATGAAACCTACCTAGACTCCGTAGTTTGAGAAATAATATGGACTCCAAATCAAATTCTCCAGTTCGGGACTTCAGGAGCCCAGGAATGATCTTTGCACACTCTGTTTCTGCAAAACAAAGAAAGATTGTAAGAGTTAAAGAGTGTGTGGTAAAGTGGTACAGGAAAAATGCCTGCTTGTGACTTGGTGAAGTACCTGTAAACCTTCAATACTGCATAAAACTACTGTATATTCAGTGACAGAAAATAGAAAATACATCATCTGATATTTCAGTTTGGAAGGTCATGAGTTCAAATCCGAGCACTTTAAGTTGCTCTGGATAAGGGTCCCTGGAGGACTAGTGGTTAGGCCACAGCGCTCTCACCAGACTGGGTTTGCAGACTGGGTTCAATTCCCAGTCAGGGAACCAACCACAGCCACGTGAAACAGTGCGTTCTCAGTGCCAGTCTCGAGCACGGATAAAACTGAGGAGAGCTGCGTTAGGAAGGGCACCTGGCATAAAACTGTGCCAAATCAAATACACGGACCAATGATCCACTGTGGCAACCCCTAACGGGAGCAGCCAAAAGAGGAACGACAAGCTGCTCTGGATAAGGGCGTCTGCCAAATGCCAAAATTCCTCCCACTACCGACGTGGGAGAAAAGAGGGCAGATGTAATTTGATTAAACTGAATGTGTACAGGTGGTGCAGTGGGGAGTGTTGTTGCCTCACAGCTGTGATGTGATGTGTGGGTTTTTTCTGATTTGTCCAGTTTCCTCCTACCATCCAAAAACATGCTGAAAGGTGGATTGGCTACTCTAAATTGCTCTTTGGTGTGAATGTGTTTGTGTGTGTGCGGACTGGCATCCCATTCAGGGTGAATTCTCCCGCTTTGCACCCAGTGACTCCGGGATAGACTCCGGGATAGACTCCGGGTCCACCATGACCCTGACTAGGTTACAGCTGTTACTGAAAATGAATGAATGTGTATAATATTCCAATGAAGCAGTGGGAAGACACTAGTTTATATAAAACAACTGTATTAAGGTACCGCGCAACAATAATTGCTGGAAAACAGCAGTTAGTTTAAGTGGCTGAGAGAAGAAATTGTTCGAAAAGGTGTATTCACCAAGATACGAGTCAAAATTGGCGCAAGTTTGTACTGAGCTGCTAATTTTAGTTACTAAAACAAACAGTACGGCTCAGAAAGAGTACTGTACTTAGTACCGCAGTGAATGGACAGCTACTTCCACGCCACACAAATGAGCTAACGCGCTAAATAATAATGACCTTGCTGCCTAGCTTACACGTTTAACACATGTATTTAAAGGGCTGGTAATCTACTTACCATGCTCTTTGTCCCTTTTAGCTTCCATATTTGTAGTAATTTATGTATTCATTAGAGGACAAAGCCGCCAGAGGTATTTTGTCTTATCTGCGGGTGAACTGCTGGCGACGCTGTGCTAATGCTGTAGCATGCCTGGCTCTGGCACACTGTACGGCTGCGCTTCGGGCTTGTTCGTGCTTACTATCATTTTACTTCTAAAGATAATTCCCATCACCAGTCTCCTGATCTGTAAAGACTAAACAAATCGCTCAGAGGTTAATAAAGTGCACAAAACACTTCATTTACTTATTTATTTATTTTTACATCACCCCGGAAGTTCCTGTCCTGTTTTTCTGTGTACCTACACTGCTTGGTTACTAAGGTGACGTCAAGGACCCTAACTACGTCAAATCCCGTATACTGCCATACTAATGGTTTTTCCATAAAACACTGGGAAGATTTATCTGTATTTATTCAACGGAAATCTGGACATTTTTATATAACATGCAAAGATGTTTTTATATAACTACTTTGAATCGAAAAATATACCTGTTAACCTCATGGTGAATCTTATGATTTTATTTGGTAAATTTCATACACACAAAAGCAGAAGGACCGTGTTTTAAGGTCTTTACGGTTAATGTTTATTGACTCTCTTAATTGTATTGATTAAAAAAATCTACATATACAATTTTACCTGCTAAAGAGTTAAAATGACTGAAAAGTAAAAATCTGAAATACTTTTTAATGTAACCCTTTGTATTTATATTTAATCTGGATGTCTTGTTATGTATATAGGTATAATGTTTGTTTATGTAGCATTCAGTTTAAAAAAAGCTGCAGGGCAGAATAGTGCATACTGCTTAAAACATCAACATCATTCACATTCTTAACTGGGTCCATTTTATGTTGTAATTCCTTGAAAAAACACTGTATAGTTTATTCTGAGCTTAATATTTATAAAAAACATATATGCAATGTGAAATTATTTAATCATTATTTAACAATAACTGAACTGTGGATAACTACCAGCTCCCAATAAATGGTTAATAAATATGTTTTGTTTGTTTGTTTTTGCTTTAAATTAATATTGCACAGTAATGTATAATATTCACTTCAACATTGTTTATGGATGTCTGGCAAATATTCATTTATTTATCCATTTGTCCAAATGTATTTATCCAAATGTATTTATATATTTCTCTCCCAGATTTAATTATTTAGTTATAATTTATATATTTAATTCTATGTTTAAATGTGTGTTTGTTTGTTCATTCATTCATTCATTTATGTATGTATGTATGTATGTATGTGTATAAGTGTTTATGTATGTCTGTACGTGTGGTCAAATGTTTGTGGACACTTGACCATCACACCTATATGTGCTTTTTGTAAATCCCATTCCAGATTTAGCCCCACTTTGATGTAATAACAATCTCCACTCCTCTGGAAAGGCTTTCCACTAGATTTTTGAGCGTGGCTGTGGGGATTTGTGTTCATTCAGCTACAAGAGCATCAGTGAGGTCAGGCACTGATGTCAAGTGAGGAGGTCTGGGGTGCAGTCGGTGTTCCAGTTCATCCCAAAGGTGTTCAGTGGGGTTGAGGTCAGGGCTCTGTGCAGGACACTTGAGTTCTTCCACTCCAACCTTAACACACTGTGTCTTCATGGAGCTCGCTTTGTGGACAGGGTCAATGTCATGCTGGAACAGATTTGGGTCTTTTAGTTCCAGGGAAGGGAAATTGTAACGCTACAACAAACAAAGACATTCTATAAAATTGTGTACTTCCATTTTTTACAGCAGCAGTTTGGGGAAGAACTACTTTATGTGTGTGATGGTCAGGTGTCCACAAACTTTTGTCCATATAGTGTATGTATGTATGTATGTATGTATGCACATATGTATATATGTTCAAGGTTCAAGATCCAAGGTTCTTTATTTGTCACATACATACTACATACATGTGATGTATTAATGTAGTGAAATGTTTTTCCTTAGTGCCTCGTCCCATAGTGCGACAGTGATACATAATAAAACAGAATGAGGACACTTAAGAAGTCTGCATATTACTCTACCTCACACACAGACACATATACATAAACGATTGCACTATGGACAAACATAAAATTTTGCACTCTTGCACTGAGACATTTTTTGTTTGCATTTTTTTGCATTTTTGTGCTGTATGTATGTATGTATGCATGTGGTCCTCCTGCCCTGATGACACACGCCCCCTAGCGTCACCTAAGTGTAACGTGTCCCCCTTTTCCTGCGCTGTGCCTCTCCTCGGAGCACTGGCAGCGCGCGCGGCTGTGGACAGCAGTGGGTGCTGAAACAGGAGTGAGTGTGAGTAATCCTACAGGCTATTCTGCTATTCATGAACCTCTTCACTCGAGTAGGGGAGGATCGCGGATCACCTTGCACTCAAGTATTTATGGAGAGTGCTATTGGCATTACAAACATCCATAAGTAAGCCGGAGGTCTGCAATTCTATGCGCGGTCACGCTTTTCTCCGTCTGGCCACACCGTATACATGCCATAAATGCCTAGAAAAGCCAGGACTCCTCCAACTCCGAATGTGATGCATCTGTACGACAGGAAAATCACTCGACTAAGATGGGTAATAAGCAGACGATATTTACTGATGAACAGCTAGACGCCTACCAGGTAAGAGACTTGTCAGTATATTCAGCTCTTCCACCAATAATCAAGCTTACACACAGACCTCATAGCCTACAGAACAGCTGACAACTGCAGAAATCAAGGAAACCATACAGCAAGTTTGCATGTGTTACAGAGCTTATATAGGCTATTCTCGGAAGCATAAACTAATCACAGTGCTACGGAAGGTTAAAATCCCTCTTACTTGTTAGTGCTGTTAGGATATAGCCTACAGGCTGCTGTACTGTACACTACTGCTGCAGGATGCTGAGGTGCTATAAAATGGAGACACAAAACTTACACCACATGTATCTCTTTCCCAACCTGTGTCTTACCAATTTGCTATTTTACTTTTGGCATGTAGCATTATCTGGGTCGTGGCAATGCAATCTCAAAAATAGCCAGTGAAAAGCCCTTTCAATTGATCAAAAACAAATACTAGATTAACCTTACTCTGCATAGAAAAGTATGTATTAATATTCATCATCATAACAATCTGAATGAGCTGGAGTTTTTGTCTCTCACTCTTTAATTTCAAATTCCAAACAGTTCGGATCAGTATATGATTACACCCTTTTTCTCAACAGTAAGGCTAATTTTTTAGATTGAAAGGCAAACAAATTGTGCAGGATTTCATTGAGCAATTTCTGCAGCACAAGATGCTCCTCTAAGCTTTGGTCTCTAAGCATAGCTCTCACTACCATCATGCTCATTTGGCATTTCATCTAAAGCGTCCAGCAAACTGAAAAAAAGGGGAAAAAAGGCCAAGGTTAAAGCTTGTTTTGGAATGTGAGTTATCCAGGAAAATGGTGCGAACTGAAGACTAGGCTACCTGATCATATGAATCTAGTGCTCACTATGATTGTCTGTGCTGAATGAAATTTTTTAACCAGCTAAAAGGTAGCCATTTTTATGTGCTTCAACCTTACTCATTGCATAGTACAATTACATGTAGCCTCTTCTTATTGGTTTTCAGTTCTTTGTGGATTTTACATGTGGTTTTGGCTTTTTTGTTTTGTTTATTTATCCTGTTAATCCTAGAATTACTGAATTGCACCATACTATGGAAATGTAGATCTTCCCAAACCACATATTTTTAAATAGGTGGTGTACCATTGTGATATACTATGCAATATACTTAGGAAAAGGTTCTTCAATGGTGCTGTGGATGAATAAATATGCTTAATTTCCTAGATATAAAAGGTGCTAGATATAAAAATGTATCTTTTTTTTTTTTTTAAGGGTGTCTGGGACATTGCCATCATTTTAGTGACCCATCTAGTTTATCTTATCCTTGTATGAACCTGGAAGAAATCCAGTTAATAATTAATACGTAGCTAATCTATGAGGATTGTCTTTCAGTTTGTACAGTCATACTGGTAATATCTGCAAATTTATCACCACTGGTTACTGGAATAATAAAGATCTAAAGTGGAAATCAAGACCATGGGGGGATTAAAGGATCCAGCTGATTTCATACAGGAGACATACATGTGAACATACTTTAATGACATCTATGATTACTGAATGACATCTACAGTTCTTAAAAACATGCCTAAAAAACAAACCACCCTTTGAAAGTTCTCCTTTTATCTTAACCTACTTTTAAATAATACAATGTCTAGAGCCAGAAATGAGCACTCGCATCCTCCATGCTCTGTAATTAACACCAGCTAGTACTTGGACTAGTAGAGCATGACCATTTGGCTGAAAGAAAGATTTCTCTAATCAGCCAAGTCATACTCACATCACCAGGCACTCCAGCATGACACAGGCTTCTACCACCTCTGTTTGGAGATATCCTAATTTTTTTTTTTTGAGTTACCATATATAACTATTTATACCACAGTGCTGCTGAATTCTCTAAGGTGTTCCTTGATTTTCTCTAACAGCATGGTTAAGTGCAGGTTTATATTAATGTGCTCATTCTAATTTTTTATTGTTCTCTATGGGTAATAATTTACCTATAACAGCATGCCTCGTCATAGTTTATTCCTTACCTGACATACATAATTATATTACTATATATGTACCAATGTAAAGGTATGATGTTTATTAATATAACCGTTTCCCAACCCTACAAAGCCCAAGACAGGATTCACCCCTTTTGGATTAGAAGACATGCTGTTGTCCAAAAAAAACATTTCTCTCATCTCTCAGCATGTAATCATTACTAGATATGCGGACTGTGTTTTGGTAATAATTTACACACGGGACATCTATCCAGTGTGCTAATAATTCTTGCCTCTGTGGCCTTGCCTCACATTGCACAGATCCAAGTCCCAATATTTCAGATTAATGAGCAATTAACAATATTTAAAGGCTAATGCCATAAATCTTTAAAGCACTTGCACAAGCATCTCCAGTGATTTCTGGCATGGGTTTTTTAGCATAAGCCAAGTATGCAGGCAAATACAGGGTAAACATCATAAAGGAGAGATAAATTATTAGCTAATAAAACAGTCAGTTCAAAGTATATTGGCAATATGCAGGCAATGCTATACTGAGCCACAGGGCTGGTAAGAGCAATGCTGCGTGTTGACTATGGCATACAAACAGATAAAACCACATAGCCAGGATAGAACTGCTGGGTTTCATGTGACATGGACGTGATCGATGGCAGTTCTCAAACACAACATTATCAGCTGACAGAAATGTTAAACCCTGCTGTGTTTAGGGACGACATGCTCAGAGGTAGCGAGCCCTAAGTGACCATTTGTGTGTTGTATGCTTAACTATTTAGTTAACATAAATTGCAGATCAGATAAGGTTGTGTTCAGGACATTTCAGTGTCAAGCCTTGTATCTGTTGAGAATATTTCATTTGATAAGATTTGTTTTCCTTCTGTTTTTGCAGGACTGCACTTTTTTTACACGCAAGGAAATCCTTCGGTAAGTTATGTGAAATTAAAGAGGGTATTTATGGAACAAGTTTGGAATTGGGCATATTGTTATTACCAATGTTTCATTTTATATGACTATGCATGTATCTTGACTAGCAATATATATATATTTTTTTATCATATTACATTATCTTGTGTATTTATGAACAATAAACCATACAGACCTCTACTATGTGGTAAAACGGCTAGTTATATTGCTACTGTCTCCTGCTATGTATCTGCGTATTTACTTTAAGAATTAGTGACTGTAGTTGTGTTTTTTAGGCACAGTTTGTGCAATCCATGAGGTCCAATCTGTAAAAGATGACCAGCACAGGACAATCCAGATATGCAGATAACTGTTCATTCTCAAAACAATACCTCTGATATGAGTGTGTGTAGTGCTAAAAGGAGCTTTTATCAGGCACAACAGCATTTCTGTGATTTTTAAATCCTGTATATACTGTTACCACTTTATTCACCTACCTTGATAACCAACCTTATAGACGCACAGTCAAATTGGATAGCTCACTTTTTGTTTATACCACATAATTTTGTGTTATACCACAGCACTGTTTAAATTTATATAAATGTGCTTGTTCTAATGTGTTATAATTTTAAAAACGTGCAAATGTTGATATGGCAAAGTTTTCTTCAAGGAGTCTATTTAAGGAGTTAGGTAGCATTTTTGGAAGGAGTCTCCAGTGTCAGTGCTTTGTAATAGTCAGAGATAAAAATGTTCCTTTAGGTTTCCTGATAGTATTTACTTTGTAGTTTCTCAGTAACATGACAGGCTGCATTTTTGTCTTATTAATTTCCAAACAGAGAAATAAAGAGAGGCGAATGAGGGGACAACTGTTTCTAGCTGCTATAGCATAAGCGGTAACATGTTTAATGGATGCTCCACAATATTAAATATAAATATTAATGGATAAAAAAGTGTGACATTGTTCTTTAATAAAACAATATAGCATTGGCAAATTGCTGTGGCATAAAAAGAATAAAACTTGTTGGGGCGTATAACAACGTATAACATGTCCTATTACACTTTATTCCTTATGTAATTGTCTTCTAGCCCTTCATCAACCCTTCATCAGTTCCTTATGTTAGCATTACTGTTGGCTATATATTTTTTTTCACTGTTGGTTGCTTGTTTACTCAGCAGTGATGGTGAATTGTTTAAGAACTGCAATGCTACACAAGTACCAGAGTCACACACACTACGTTAGTGTCAGTGCTAAGAATCATTTACTACCCAAATATTATCTTGTTAGTGGTAATCGCTTTCCACTGATGGATGGGATAGAGGGGAGTGCATTTACATTTATTCATGTGTGACATGCTTTTATCCAAAGTCACTTACAACTAAACTGAGCACTTGAGTGCTAGGAGCCTTGGTCAATGGCCCAGAAGTCATTAACTGGAGGTCATGGGATTTGAGCTCACAACCTTATCCCTGTCAGTAATTGTATATGCAGAAAGTGCACCTAGAGTCTGGGCTTATTTGACTGAAGCGCTCTGTCTGAAGTGAAGTAATACACTGTATACAGTATGTGCATACTCTCTGAAAAGCAGATATTTAATTCAGATTTTGATCAAGTCCACTAATAGTGTTTCTGCTTGACAGTAGAAGAATTACTATTATAATAAATTAGATCAATATGTCATGCAGTGTAGAGCTTTGATCAGTGGATTCTGATCCAAAAACCCACCAGCTGCTATACTTTCCTGAAGGCTGCTGTAAAGAAGCTGCCCTTATCATTGATGCCTGCCTGAATTCAGACCATATGTGTCTTATTATCACAATGTCTACATTGTGGATGTCCACTGCAATGTAGGTGTTCACCTTCAATAGTCAAAAAGGCTTCCATAGTACATTGGAATTGGGTTAATCAAACAGTTAACGAAACCTTCAAATTTCATGTATAGAAATGGCAACACTGCTGCGCCGTGTCTGCACCACTCACAAAAGTGTCCAGGAGCACTTTTTGTTTTAAGACTGGGAATAACTGTGTCCTAGTAACAGAGAGACAGAGAGATTACAACCTAGCCAACCACAATTTATAACCGCACTCTGCAAGAGTGTGATTATTTTTTTCTTTTTTCATGTGTCTCTATCAAAACCTTCCCCTCAGAAGACCTGGCAGCAAGCAACAAAGCGTGTAATTGGTTGAACAGCTAATATGATATTGGTTCAGTTACAAGCCTTGCAAATACAAACTTTCACCAGTATCTCTGCACAGCTGTCTTTGTGCCTCTTTCAGGTTTTTGCTGACTGGGTTTTTGGCCCATGTGCTGTTGGGACATAACCACTTCAGGTGTAACTATCTGTTTTATACTGAGAACTGTCCTAGCTCTATCAGCAAGAATAACAAAAGCCATTTACTCTGTCAGCCCTGGTGGGGTGTGTGCATTTTGCTGTGGTGGTGTAAATTTACTGCAATGAACTACGGAGTTGTGAATTTTGAGTAGCACATGTATTGTGTGGGTGATGTAAAGGTATCTGATCTCTAATCATGGATGTTCGGGGGGTTAAGACATTTTTTACTGAAACTATTCAAGCTATTAATGGATAAATAACAGATAATAATCTGAGAATTTAACAATATTAAACTAACACATTTGTCGTGTTGGTGAGTGTAGAATACTATACATAAAGGTAGCTTACAAATTAAAGATAAAAAAAACAACATAAAGTGTCTAAATAAATTGTTAGGGCACCACAAGCCACCAGAACAGCTTCAATGTGTATAAATTCTACAAATCTCTAGAACTATCCTGGAGGAATGAACAAATTTCTTTCAAAAGATATTCCCCCAGTTCACGTTTTGATGATGATGGTGCAGCATGCTGTGTGACACGTATATCTCCTGTGTCCAATATCTCCTGTGGTCAGTTGGGTTGAGGTCTGGCAACTGTGAAGCCCTAGCATATGATTTACATAATTTTCATCTTCATCAGACCATTCACTGAGCCTTCATGCCCTGTGGATGTGTGTGGAGTCAGCGTAGAAGAGAGCGCTCACATCAGGATAGAAATGTTTTGTCATATGACAAAGGTGATCAGTCACAATAACTTTGTATTGATTTCCAGTGACTCTTCTCTCTAAAGAGACATGTGGACAAAAGCGTGTTTTTCCTTTAATTTGTCACCCATCTCCTGGCCTATCTTCAGGAGATCACAAGTTTGAGTCACTGTCCCACAGGCTTCTGTGGCCTGGAGCTAAGGAAACAAAACATGGTGAAATACAGATGTAGAAAAAAACTGTTGCAATGTCACTTGAGAGCTTCCAAATATGTAGATTTTCTAGGCAGTTTTTTAAAATGCTGTCACTTTTATTCTTATATGTATGTTCAGCTAACCCACACACCTGCAGTTCCTGGAATTAACATGCAACAAGCTCTCAAGCTTGTCAGTATCACAAAATCAATAAAAAAGGGGGGTTATTTCTGACCTTTTTATCTTTTTATTTGCAATCAAGCCCATTCCAGTTTACCTGGCTACTATTATAATCTTTCCTATATCAGCAATATTTTATGAACAATATTTTATTATTTCTGACAGAACAAAAACCTTCAGGTAATTTGGGTTTCTTGATTGTTTGATTGTATGTTCTTATCATTAACTTTGCCTTTTTACCTTCTTACCTCTGCTCTCTTATTGACTCGACAATATTTTTTGTCAGAGTTATTGACCAGGCCATATTTTACACCATCCTTAAACAAGACGTTCATTAGTTATAGCCTCTGAGAGTTATAGCCTCTGGTGCTTTAGTCAGTTATCAACAAACATTATGACACCAGCTGAGACATGTTTTGAAATATTAAGCATGTTTTTAGTATCAAGTCTCTACATAATTCATTTCAGTATGTGGATTACATATTCATATTCCCCTATGTATCAAATTAGATAGTTCAGTAGAAGTGTGTATTACTAGAAGCTTCTATAAATATGATACTGAGAAGAACAGCACTGCTTTCGCTGAAACCCTTCACCCCTTGCATTGGTGTTCTCACCTAGGCAAGGATCACTTTGCAAGCCTCGCACCTGACCTGGAACCCAATCTTCTGATTATGGGCCGACAGCCAACCACCCAACTCCCCATCCCCCATGCAAGGCCTTTAGTCACCTATAAAAATTGCAACTGCCAACCTCATTTTTTTTATGGCTGAACAGCAAAGATAGGATTAAAAGAAGCAACAGCACAATGCCTGTTTCTGTTCCTGGCTGTTCTAGATGCAACAAGAAGACATACAACAAATCGCTCCCGTTATTTTCTAATGTAATTGACATATGGCTCTCAGATTTCAGGATGTGCTGTTAATCCGGCCGTTGAAATATCAAGTTACTACTCAAAGAAATTAAAAGCAGGTACTGGGGGATGAGGTAGAGTGTAGGATTACAGTCAAATAAACCAATTACTGAGCTAGAACTGTGGTGCTTTGCCTTGTCCGAGTTACTGTCTGGACATAAACTAAAATGGTCATCTTTTGTCACTTCATGGTGGTTAAATGTTCCTGTTGTAATCATTATTACTCAGCAGGAATTAGGAATTCAATTCTTATAATCATACAGTTGCAGATACATTCTGCATTAAAAGAAGTGCAGAAACCAATCATGCTTTGCAGGAAATGGAGAAAAATTAATTAATGTTCTTCTCACATGGTTCTTCACTTTTATTCTTACATGGCTCTTCTCATGGTTCTAACGCATTTATATTCAATTTTATTTATGTCAACCTTCTTTGTCAATTTTATTTATTTTCATCACTTCTAGTTCAAGGACACCAAGCATGGCCTAGTTGGCCCAAGTTGGCATTTCAAGTACTATGTGAGAGCAGATTTTGATGGGTCAGCATGAAGCTGCCGTGTGAGCCAGGCTGCCATATTGCCTCACACACACAAGATTTTGCAAAAAGTGCACACACAGTAGCAGTTACAGGGCCTTTAATTGGAACTGTGATGGACAGTTATATGGGGCTCGTCTGTAATGCAGACTTTAAAAAGCCCAGGCACAGACGAACTGATCAGCAGAGCTGAAGCCCCGGGCCGCTGCAGATGCAGATAATGGATTTGCTTATTATTGGATGTTGTTTCTGCTTGTTTAGAGTTCTCTTCATCATGTGTAGATCATGAAAAATCATCCTGATCGATGGTAGCAATACAATCCTGATGGAGACCCTGTAACAGAAGATCTTAGATGATGTGATGTCACCAAGCATATAGTGAGTCATGTTGGATCAGTGACATCATAACAACAAATCACTGGTGACACAACACCCGTGTGGTTTTAAATGGACTAGAGACTGTAAATAGCCAATGTGGCCTTCCAATAGTACACAAACAGTAATAACATTTGCATTAAACGAGACAAATACTAGGGTAAAAAATAAAGAGAAATTTGGTAGCATAAGTTTGTGTTATGACTTTTTCTGTGCTATATTGCTTTAGAAGGTCATGATAACTGAATCTGTAGCTCAGGCATCTTCATATATGATCAAATAAGTAATCAAACATATCAAATATATGTCAAAAATATATAATTGTCATTATTTTGCCATGGATAATGCAATAGATAGTCATACAAATTTTATAAATAATACAAATTTAGCACTTTAGTGAAAAATTAGTTATAACCTACTTGTGTCACATTGATGTTATTACCACCAAGAACCATTAAGTAAAGTGTAAAGAAGAAGTGTAAAGAAATTTATGATCAAGTCTATTTAATAAAATAAACTAAAATAGTCCTTACTCAATATAGCCCATAACAGCAAGTGCTCATACAATACACACACACACACACACACACACACACACACACACACACACACACACACACACACACACACACCTGCAGCACTGCATAAAATATATCCATCAGTTATATTAACACAAACATAAGCATACATTTATCAGTGAGAGCTACTCCTGCCAAGGGGATAAAGCTCTTGCCAAAATGAGAATTTCTCTAAGTGAAGAATGGATGTGCTATTAGAATTAGCAGTAAGGATGCTGTGTGATATACAAGCTAAGTGCTTGCTTGTGAAAGAAAAACCTAGCATTTATTTCGTAGGGATGAGGGTAATGAGATGTTTAATATATTAGCTTCTAATGGCTACTAAAGCCTCAGCTTATTCTCCAGCACTAAGCCATTACAGGCTTTTATCTCCTGTCTTCAGAGTGCTGCATCACCTGCTCACTATTTCTCTCATGGAGCCGTTCACAAGGAGTATTGTCGTGCACCTCTCTGGGGGACTGTGTGCAGCTCCGTCATGCTTTCATATTTAACATACAGCTGCTTTTAAGCTCAGTATATCTTTTAGGCACCATAATAATGCATGATGGAAATGTCATACACCACACCAAAACCTGATTCTCTTTGTGTACCATTGTGCAGTAGTTGTTGTTGTTGTGGAGCTAATCCAAAGGAACCGAGTGAAAAAAGTAAACATAGCGTGCAATATCAATATCCCTTACTAAGTTAATTTTCCCGTCGCTTTTACTATTCATTATAGTAGTTCTATCTCCCTAGCTCTTACGCAAGAAAAGACAAGCCTCATTTGATTCATTTGGGTGATTCATTCCTCTACAGTGACACTGAGATTAGGTTTCATAACAGGGCCAGTGGAGCACAGGAAACAAAATGGACAATCACCTCCCAACCTAATGGAGTCCTGTACTTTATGACCTTCATAAAACACACACTTCCTGTCCGGCCAACACGCTAACACAGTGGTGACACTATTATGCAGGGTTAGGAAATGGTTATCACCAATCATTACAGGTGGCCATCTTCAGTAACCTGATTTGGGCCCAAATGTTGTCTTTAAGGCCACAGTGTGTCTCTCTCTCTCTCTCTCTCTCTCTCTCTCTCTCTCTCTCTCTCTCTCTCTCATAATGCTAATGTGACTGGAATTTCGTGTTAGATACGAAAGTAAAAGTTTCAATTTATAATTAAAGATAAACTGTGTCAATACCGTATGTAGGACACATTATCCATTACAGTAACAGGATTTCACAGGGTCGGACGTCATGGCAATGAAGTGATGTTAATTGATGTTATTCTAGTTAGCCAAATTATTGTGATGAACTTTAACTGTAACGCTTCTGGTTTGTTTCAGACATTCAGTTATGAAATTGTAGGTTTTTCTAGGTCAGCCTAGATTTACTATAAGTTTCTTAGCCGGCTTTTTTTTTTATTGTGCGTGATGTTAGGGTGTATGTGTGTGTGCTTGCTTGCACTCATATCTTTCCAATATTGATTTTTATGAACATCATTGTGCCAATGTATTCTCATTAAAGTTGGAGCCTCTCTCTTTTTCTAGTTGCCATGCTCAGACTGAGTCATCAGTCCACAGCTCTCTGGAAGTGCTCCAAGACTCTATGTGTGAGCAAATGGAAAAATAGCCTTGTGAAATCTGCCTCTTTTGCCAATCACATTATTACATTCCCCCTCGGCCAGTAAAATATTACATTAAGTTTGGGTCATTGATAATTGAATTTCTCAAATGTATGAGAAGTGCATTTTTCACAGCTCTCCATGAGACATCTGCTTCTAAATCTAAATCATAGCTGATACTGTATATACAGCATTAGAAGATCAATCATTTGTATAGATGTCTTGTGTATTGCTATGGATTGTGCCATTCTTGAGCACATTACTGCTGTAAGAAATCAATTATCTGCATATAATGATTAGAAAGATGGTGCAATTTATCAGACTCAGTTGATTAACATCCAGGACATGTTCCTGTAAAATATTACTGGCCAAGAAACATGGCCCTGTGCATATGTGTTAACCTGATGTGCAGATATTTTATGATAAATTATTACAGTTTCAGGCTTAATGTTTGGCAGAAAGTGTAATTTATATGGAAGCAATGAACCTAGTAGTAACTTGTTGTTCTCTTTCCAGGTTACATGGAAGATACCATGAACTGGCTCCGCATTTAGTTCCCATGGATTACACAAATGAACCTGATGTTAAAGTCCCTTTAAGCCTCATAGTCAATATGCCAGAGTTGAAGGTAATGCTACTTTTAACACCACATCATCCAATAATGTATTACTCGAGTATAAGTACTCCAAACTTTGTTCAATGATCCAGACTACACCTTAAATTTGATATCAAATTAAACAGACACTTGATTTTATAGTATGAAACTGGGTCCAAATGGAAACACTGGTTTTGTTGTTTTGATGATATTGCACAGCGTGTAAGAGGGCAGTTTGCAGCACTGAGGTTATAATAGTTAACACGCCATGAAATGTCAGCATATCACGTCAGCACTTTTGGACCTTTCATGGTTGTAAACAAGCATATGCTTGATCTTGAACTTGAGAATTCAGTGCAAAGCTTGTTTATTTGCAAAGGTTGTGAGTAGATACTCCGAGCAATCTAAGCAATACCAAGTCATAAAATAAGCTTTTAGTGGTTCAGCTCATGTGTATCACAAGAGGCAAACTTGTAAAAAGCATTATTCCACAGTGCTGTTGAATTTTTGAATCTGATTGGTCAGAAGGTGTCAATTAATAACATATAACAGCAGCTCTGGCAATAGTTCCAGCTGTAATTCAAACTGCAGGTTTATATTAATGTGCCTGTTCTAATATGTTGTAGTTTCTGTAGTAACAACTCATTGGGGACTCGTATGGAGGATACTCTACATAATGTAAGCCTAGTACTAAAAATGAATTTAAAAACGTGCTGTTGGTGAAGGTTTCTGTAAGGAGATGTTTATTTAACATTTCTGAAAGGAGTGCCCAGTGTCAGAGCTCTGCCTTGCAGACATTCCACAATATGTAACTATAAACAGTTAAAAGTATGAAGTGTCATTCTTATAATAAAAGAAATACTGTAATTGTTGACAAATATGGTATAAGAGGAATAAAACACTACGGGACACACTGTCATAAGAAAATATGGATCACACCACCACACCATTGCGGATTGTTTTATATAGTAGTACACCTTGTTGTGTTTTATTCCTTACGTCTTACTTGTGTCTCTAAAAAACTATATTTAAAATTACATGTTGCACAGTGCATAGCTGTTTGTCCCAACTTTATTACACAAAGCTAAATTGACAGAATTTAGCATTGTCTCATACACAATGTAAAGAGTACAGTCTATATTCACATTTAGCTATTTACTAGACAATGTTTGCCAAAGAGACTTTGGTTTAATTAGGCAACAATGGAGTCAACACTAGTGTATTTTAGGATTAACTGTCTTAGACTAAAATATTATTTATTACCATTTCCTGCATCAGACCTGATCTCTGACTCTTTAGTGAACTCTTCCTGATCAGGCAGGGTGACCATAATGTGTCCTTGCTGGTGATGTAATTGTGCCTTCCTGTAAATATGTCGTGTGGTTAGTGGGGCTATAAACCCCCTCACAGAGGTGGCCCATACTGAAGGAGACCGTTCAAACTGGAATTGATGAGCCTCTGACAGCACACAGCCTCCAAAAGTCTTCCTGGACTTCATAAACGTAAATCTCTGTCCACACTCAGTCCAAGGCTGGCTGCTAATTAGCCATTCATGTTCAAGTGATCTGATTCACCACACTTCACTAAGCCTGAGTGCTTTTTACGTCAGTGTTGTTCCCCTACAGAATGCCCATTCTCTGATGCAGGATCAACAACCCCTAATCAGATCTTTACTTGTATATTCTAAGGGAAACAAAAGGCTCATATCAAGACAATTGACTGCTTTCACTGCTTTCTCTGAATGGCCTCAGACTGTCCAGGTTGCATGTTCCTTCTAGGGAACATTTTCTCCTCATATTAATGTGTATAAAAGACAAAATTAGTTGTGTTTTTCGTAGAAATGTGCCAATATTACATTTTCAAATTACAGTCAGTGTGTAACTGTTTATCATAACGCACAATGTCATCATGTTCGTGTGTTAAAAGGATTGTCATTTATCAAAACATCTACTAGCTAGCAAGGTACATAAAGTGATTGCCAGATTGTGTTGCATTAGCCTGCTAAATGAAACCATGGGAACAGCTTATGGAAATCTACAAACACGAAAGACAGCAGCTGTCTTTCAAAATTTCATGACACATATGAGAAACAGAATTATTGAATTGCAAAAGGACTGCTCTCTTAGCTGTGTCCCAATGGCACACATGAGTAGAGACCATAACATCCAACAAAAACTGTTTTGTCATCAGTGTACATTGTAATACTGTTTATACCAGAGCACTATTGAATTCTGCTAACACGGTGTTGATTATTTTTCTGTAACAGCACATATCTGAGAGTAGTGCTGTCTGGAAGGCAAATCACAGGTTTATAGTAATATCTTCATTCTAACACATTATTGTTTCTATAATAACAACCTACACAGAGACTCGCATAGTGGATGTTCCACATAAACGGGATAAAAAACATGTATAATTGTTAATATGATAAGCTTTCTGTAAGGAGATATTTACTTATTTCTTTAGCATTTTTGCAAGTAGTCACCAGTGTGAGCACTTCAGAGGTCAGTGTCAGAGGTAAAGCTGTAACTATGTTTTCCAACTAGGGAAAATATTCAGTATGGATGTTTTAGTAGTTTCTTGGTAACAGGAAAAGGTGGGTGTTTTTTTTTTTTTTTAAAAAACTTCAAGAGAAAGAAAAAAGAGAGCCTGGTGAGGGAAAGAATGTTTATAGCTGTTATAAAGTAAGTGACTTGTTTCAGGGATGTAACTATTAAATTAAATGTAATTGTAAATGTATAAAAGTATGTTCTGTAGTAATATTTTTAAAATGTTACCATTGACAAATTGCTGTGGGTATTAAAGAAATAAAACTCATCAGGACATCGTTATAGGAAAATAATCGACTTCCCATTGCCCACGTCACACCACCCTGTCACTGTTCCTATCATAGCATGATCAAGTTGTGTTTTATTCCTTACGTATCGGCACATGTCTGGTTGGGAATGTGGGCCACACACCTATTGATCTTATATCACAGGACGTGACAAATGAATGGCTGGCATTTTGAATGCAGGAACAGTACAGGGTTGGCCATGCACAGAGTCAAGCACAGTGTGCTGTAACATCGCGCAAGAGCTCAGACTATAGCCTTGGCCTCTCTTTGTTGTGCTCATAGCACTGTTGAGTCAGCTGCTTGTAGGGGCATAAAAAATCCCTGGAAGCCATTGGTAAGTTCACTGGGTGAGAAATATATAGGCACCGGTGTGGAGAGTCAGCCTTTCTCCTTTTTGCATGTGTCTCACTCAGCAGAACAGGCACTTATGCCTACACTTGCGAGTGGTACATTCAGTAACAGTAACATTTCAAACTCAAGGTTTAGCCTCCATTATCCTGCGGTGAGTAATGTCTTACTTCAGTGCTCTTACATCTTGCCTGTCCTTTATCCTTTCTGTGCTTGATTTAATGCACTCTTGTAATCCATCTGTGTTGCACAGGAAAATCCATTCCGTGACAGGATTGTGGAGTCCTTCTCCGAGGATGGCTTGGGGAACCTCAGCTTCAATGACTTTGTCGACATGTTCTCAGTTCTGAGTGAAATGGCCCCCCGAGAGCTAAAGGCCATTTATGCTTTTAAAATATATGGTAACCGAGCCTCTTTTCATTAGCACACATAAATTTCATAATGTCTCCTTACAACAGTTTAAGTGCTCCAGGGTTGTGGCTTTAGTGGGCCTAATAATCTGTAATGTATTTCACATTCTTCATAATGAAACTGTAACTTTATAATATTCCAACAAAATGCAATCATTAACTTCATATTCCCTATGGTGTATCATTTGCAGATTTTAATGTGGATAATTACATCTGCAAGGAGGACCTTGAAAAGACTCTGAACAAGCTGACGAAGGAGGAGCTGACTCCCGAGGAGGTGAACTTGGTGTGTGAGAAGGCGATTGAGGAGGCTGACCTGGATGGAGACAGCAAGCTTTCCTTCTCTGACTTTGAAAACATGATTTCCAGGGCTCCTGACTTTTTAAGGTACAGAATTATGTGCATGAGAGAAAACAGCCTTTCGAATAGAAAGCTAACAGAATGAAGGTTTGAACTGCCTCTCCTTTATCATTGATTGAATTTTGAGTCCCATTATTGTGTGTCCCTGTGCTGCTGATGTACACGGAATGTTAGCCTGGTTACTAGTGATGACTGTCACTTTAATTATTCTGCAGTTCATTTATAAATTTCATAATGTGTAAATTTACATATAAGGAGCCTTACTAATCTAAATCTCCATCGATAGTCTTCAAACATTACAATTGGCATGACTTACTTGCACTACATGACTACCTTGACAATTTTAAATTGCTTATTTATTAAAATTTTGTGAAACAAAGCCATTTCATATTAATGACTTGAAAGAAAGCAAACTAAAACAAATCCATTAATCAAGACAAATAAGTCTAGCCTTTAAGTTAAGATGATATGCTGCCGTATAAAAGGAGGAAGAGTTAGTGTGTGTTAGTTAGTGTTTGCATGAAGCTCATTGTGCTTACACACTCTGAACTGTAAGTCGCTTTACTGTAATTCAGCTCTGATGTGTTCCAATGCTTTTTATGAGGCAGCCGTTCCTCTGCTGGACATTTACAAGCTCCACAGCTGTGCCCCACTGCCAGAGAGGGAATGGGAGTGACAGAAGTCTAGTATAGCATTGATTATTGTTCTGCAGCTTAGAATGCTGCAAAGTGCGTACTGCTTCTGACACACAGGAACATCAAACTGCTTCAGAATAGGAGCTTACTGTTGAATATGGCAGTCCAAGCATGTCAAATAAAGCATCCTTTTGCCGCAAATCCGAACAGAGAGAGAACGGTATGCACTTGCAGGAATTGTCCAATTCTGTCCACCTCTTCAACAACACCATTTTAGTGCTTCACACAGTGCCATATTCTCATTTTTCTGTTTTAAAATCCAAGGTCATTTGAATATAATATCCCATTCTCAGTGCAAATGTAATCAAAAGCCATCTGTTCCTCTTCCCAGTTATTTTCAATTTGTCTTTCTATCCCATCATACCTGTCTTGTAGTCAGACATATGGATAATTGGAATCTTCTGAGTCAGCACTAATGGTGTATATATAGCTATAACTCAGAACATAGCCCAAATTAATTCCTGTCATTTTTGTGCTGTTATCACTGTTCTGAGTCAGAATACTGTCGTACATTTGGCACTAAATGTCAAATCACAGCTTTCTGGTTTATTTGGCATCAAGTAAATTTCATGAAGAAAGTCTGGATAGGAGTAGTTTGATGTGTAATTCCTTAATTTCTCTCTCTCTCTCTCTCTCTCTCTCTCTCTCTCTCTCACATGCAGCACCTTCCATATACGAATCTGAGAGGGCTTCTACTTCATCAACAGAGATTCTTTGGAGAATCTTGAAAAACCATGGACACATATATAGTGCATAGCAGTGCCTGTCCTCTACAGCTCTGAAGAGTTTTCTCTTGGTCCTATTCGAACAGCACTCATTTATTGGGGAAGCTGGATTTTGGCTCTGGAAATATTTCTTTTCTTTTTTTTCTGAGGAAGCACACTTTAGACTGAGGAATGCTGAGAAAATGCATGACTATTTTTCCTGCTGGAAAGATTCCGCAGTTGGCTCAGATTCTCAGAGCGGAAGTACAATTCCTGGAGGTTGAACATCTGTGTGGGCATTTCTCATATCCGTGTGGCGTTTGGGGAAGACTCCACTGGAATATGGACATATGGTGTTATGCTTGTTTCTTTGACATACAGTGTCCATGGCACCACTGAATACATCAGACACTCTCCTCCTGTTGTCTCCTCTCATTTAGAATTAAGAAAGGTGTGGTGGAGTGATGGACAAAATAAAGAAGAGAGAAAATACAGGATGTAGAGATTGACAGTAGAGAGAGAGAGAGAGAGAGAGAGAGAGAGAGAATGAGGGCTAAAAGCACAGCACTGGCATCACAGTCAAAAAGACAGTCTTATCTTTTATACAGCTATGCAATCTTTCTCCACGAAATGCATGAGTTGCATTCATTTTGCCCTCTGCTATAAATTGCTTTTGCTGTATCTGATTCTCTTAGTTGTCTTATTGCTTATAGGACTGGAGCATGACGACAATCATATCAAACTGTTCTCCAGTTGTACCAAGGGCTCTGTCATCTTTTCTTACATTCAGCCATTCAGAAACTCTACATTTTTATTGTGCTCTTACATTCTCGTTTTGCTGTTTGAACCTGATGTGTGTTAGCGCCACCTCTTAATCTCTTAATGTCAACCCTTTTTTCAATGTAATAGAGGGCATTTGACTTAACTTTGAATAAAACGTTTTCTGCTGTTTGTTGACTGCGTGCATCTGCTTCATACTGCTGATTTCTTTTAAACCTTGTGCAAGAACATGATAATGATATACCTCCATTATATAGGTTTAACCACAAAATATTACCCTGCATAACAGTTTTGACTAGCAACTAAATCCTCTGTCACAAATGACTGTGAAAACATCTTATTACTACTGACTACTGCGTGCGTTTCTCTCTTTGGAACTTACCAGACCTAAAGCCCCAGCTCCTGCATCTGACACCAGCGAGCGTTCCCAGTAGAGAACAGTTATTATTCCTCTGCACCTCCTGTTGTATAACCTGTAATGACTTTTTAAGTTGAATGAGATCGTTAGGAGCAGTGCTGCCTCAGCACCCAGGAGCATTATTATACCCACACACTGGAGTGCGGTAAATCTGAGCTCAGAGATCCACACGTAACTGTCCTTGGCTATATAAGCCAGACTGATGATTTATAGCAACTTGCCCCTCCATGCTGGAAAGAACAGAGCTGAATGTGATTCAAAAGAAAGCCATGGGTTTTCTAATAATGGATGTTTGTTTGTGGAAAAAAGAAAATAGAAATGTGACAAAGAGGGTGAATAGGGGTGTGTTTAAACATGCAGTGAGTGCATGTGTGCTCCAGGTGGAGCCATTGCTGGGATTTTCATCAGGTTTGATGAATCATGTCATAAGATTCTGTTATGGTTCTGCATGGTATTATGTGCTACCAAAATGGAGTCATTCATTCATTCATTCATTCATTCACATATCCATCTTCCATAACCACTTTATCTTGGTCAGGGTCACAGTGGATACTGGGAACGTTGAGCGTGAGGCAAGAATACACACTGGCTGGGACTCCAGTTCATTGCAACCAACACGGATTCATTAAAAGAATAAAGCTTCTTGTTGTTCATATGATGAGTTATGCAGTGTATAATAACCACAACACAAGATATTAATAGAAACTTAACTTTTAATGCAATATATGGCCAAAAAGTGTGGCCATATAGTGAATTATAAATATAGTGTATGGCCACCTGGGAAGGATTTTACATTAAAACCTTTAAGAGTTTTTCCATAGGGACAAAACAAAGAATTCTTAAAGGTGCTGGATGGAACCAGAACAGCTAAGTGCATTTTAGTCTTAAGAAACAAGATGTTGATTGGGAATATCGAGGGGAAAAAACAAGAAAGTTCACATTGATAAAACAGTACCATATAGAAACAGTGTGGAGTCAGAGTGTAGCAATGTGCACATATTAGAGGAAAGCAGCCCGTGTTACTATGCAGTTAATTCCTGTTGCAGTTACCTCCAGCTCCCTTTATGAGGCCTGTGTTAAAATCTGCGGGGGGAGGTAAGTGCTGATGATGCGGCTTCATTAATTGCGCTCCTCAGCCGGAGCAGCTGCTGATTTAGATCCCCCAATAGGATGACTTCTGTTCGAGTCTGATACAGTCACCGAGCCTGCTGGACTGTAAAGTAGCCATTAGCGCATTGATTCACCAGCCCGTAGTGCAAAGCAGGGCGTTAGTGACTCTCTCATACACACACTGTTTTCCATGTGCTGGTTTTGTCAAGCCTCTAATCCAATTTGTGCATTGTGAAATGCCATGATACCACCTCAGCAGAGCTGCATAATGTTGGGGTTTTAAAAGCAGCTCAATAGCACTCAGACCAGTGATACTTTGATAAGCATACTGTTTCCCTTTTTGGGTCAGTGGTGTTTAGTTAAACACAACTGTCCTTCATTCTCTTGGTTGTGACAGAAATCAGCAAAAGGTTCCATAAAAAAAAAAACAGCTTAATACCTAAATATTCTGCCTGGCAGTTACATGACTAGTGCAAAGTAAGGAAATACACACAGTGCTCCTGTGCTTGTTCTGCCACTGCCATGTCAACCTTCCTGCTCACTGGCCCATATATTTACAATAATGTTTTGTTCATACCCCTGCATGTTTGTTTCATACATTGCTAGCAATTCTTTATTTCTGAATTTGATCTCTGTTATCTGTAATCTCGCGCTCTCTATTTTTCTCTGTGTGTAAAAGAGAAAGAGACAACGCACACGTACACACAGAGTGGAGACGTAGCCTAAACGAAGGAATCTGTGCAACACTGAGCATTGCTCAATACAGTCGTTACAGTGGAACTATTTGAAATGCAATGCCCATGTGACATGTTCATCCTAACAGACGGAAAACATCGAAATGAAAAGGAAAATTTCCATTTCTTCACTGTTTTTATGTATTTAGTGAAAAAACAAATATGTGTAGAGAGTCGTTTTTAATGAATCAAATGCTGAATTTGTATCAGAGTTTCATACAATACACTTTGAAAACCTATGCCCTTGGCTTTAGTGCATTCCACTGTGTGCCATGTAACATGACAAAACTAAATGACACATACCATATTGCATATGTACAATATATTATATAGTACACTGCATTATATTTAGCAGTGCAAGCATTGTACCAAAACATAATCGAATCAGTGTCCAATCACAGACCTCTGTGTAACTGAGGTGAATGGTTGAGTAATTAGTCCGTAATGGAGCACGAGTCTGTCTGTGTTGAGCATGTCCCCACAACCTCATAGTAAAGGCTTCTTATTCTTCAACAATAATTGTATTTCAGCATGTCACAAGTTCCTTACCATATGTTAGGAGACAGCACCCTCCCCCCAATGAAATTTACATGCTTCAGTGCTGTAATGAAATCCTGCCTCCCACATATATATTTTCAGTCACTGTTAACAGCTTTATGGCCCCTTACATGAAGGTCTTGTCCAATGCTATTTTGCTTAATGTGCTTGTGTATAACTGAAAATGATATAATGTTACTACTTGAGGGAGACAGAAAGGTCATAATAAATTTTCTTGACATATAAATGATGTAAATCATGCACATATCAGCCCTACAAGTTATACCAGGGAAGACAGTTGAAGATATGGCCACCATTATGCTGAATAATTCTTACGATAACCATGTACAATATGTTGTGAATGTATATCAAAGTTTGATCAAAGTTTGAATCAAATCAAAAAAACATACAGACATAATTCTTTAGGGTTTAGGTGGTTACTGATTTCTGAATATGGTCCATTTGAAGCTGAACAGGGGATCACAGGACTTCATGATTGTGAAACCAGGATGTGCTACAATGTTTGCTAAACTAAATCCTAGACAATAGTATAAACATCTTATAAGTACTGTTTCTTATATTCATAATTTGGTTAAATCACACTTTTATGTTTACTGTATGCAGTAGCAGCTAAAGATATACAGCATTTTATGTTGTACATCCCATGAAATGACTGGAAGAGATATAAATAATTGACTTTGGTTCTATTGATTGCCCCTTTCATTGCCATGTCACTGCGAGCGCATTTATTGGTGACTTGAGACCGTACTGTAAATGATCAAGCTGACAGCTTCTCATGGTTGATGATGTGAGATCATGTGCCAGCAGAGCATAATGAAGACTATGTGAATGGGCTGACCTCAGATTACACACAGCACCAGTCAAAGTTTTGCGTACATGTTCAGGAAACTAAATTTACTTTACATACACTATACAGCCAGTAGTTTGTAGACACCTGACCACCAAACCCATATGCACTTTTTGAATATCCCATTCCAGATCTAGTCCGTTTTTTGCTGTTATAATAGCCTCTACTCTTCTGGGAAGGCTTTCCACTAGAGTTTGGAGTGTGGCTGTGGGGATTTGCTCATTCAGCCACAAGAGCATTATTGAGGTCAGGCACTGATGTTGGATGAGGAGGCCTGGTGTACAGTCCATATTCCAGTTCAAAGGTGTTCACTGGGGTCGTGGTTAGGGCTCTGTGCAGACTGCTCAAACCTTCCACTCCAACATTGACAAACCATGACATCGTGGACCTCACAGGGGCATTTTCATGCTGGAACATGTTTGGGCCCTTAGTTCCAGTGAAGGCTAAAGCATACAAAGACATTTTATACAATTGTGTGCTTCCAACTTTGTGGCAACAGTATACACCCTCGCCTGTTAATACTAACAGGGATCCAGAGAGTAAAATAAATTAAATATTATTAGTTGCTTTAATTTTATAGATATATCTGATTCTGAGACAGCTACAGATTAGGATTTTAGGAAACAACCTCAATGGTCTGAAACTATTACATATGATATGTCAGTTGTTATGTGATGATGTTGCAATCAAACATTTTTTTAGAGAAAGTATTTTGCTATGGTATATTTTGGCTACTGTTAAATAAACAACAGTGTAAATGAAGTGTGAGGTACTGAAATCCTACGCTTATGTATGACTTTCGTATTATATAGTTATATCTATGTAAGTTAAGAATGAATGGGAGATAGAACAGTATAAGACTTAGGTCACAAAATGCAGGTTTCAGTGAGCAAATCATTGATCCTTCCAAATTGAATGAGGGGCATATCAGACTACTTCAGTAACTACCTTACAGAAATCTTATTAATCTTATAATAGCCTGTCATTTACTTGGTTGAGTAGTCCACCATGATGCCTTTAAGCCTGACGTCATTACTATAGATGATGGCTACACTGACTAGTTGCCTGTGAAGAATTTCGAGGCAGACTGTGAGGACTGCTATAATTGGCACTCAGGGTCAATCATGAGACTGTGAATTCATTCATTCATTCTTCCATTCTTCCAAATTTCATACATGTGTATCACAGTGAAGCCATGAATCATACTGCTTCGTTGTAATAATGTCTGAGTCTTAGCATAGATACATAAGAATGTGTGCATGTATGTGAATATTTCCCCCCTTTTTTCTTATTGCACACCTTTCTGCAACATGACATCTGTTATCTTATTCTCTCAACAGACACTTGCACAATATATGCCACCCTCAATCTATCAGTGTTTCCATGTGTTCTGTTTTCACTGATGTTTCTGATATTTCGTAATAGGGCACCTTTAAGACACAACCTCAGATGTGAACTGTTTTCTAACATGCACTGACACAAATGGAGAAGTTTGGATGTCCTATGTTTCACACTTGAGGCACACATCTCTCATTGGCGTAGGGTCACGTGAATGATTTTCAGCCCACACTCGTTGGTCATGACTAATAGTATCATCTATCAGGAGATTAACGGTGCACTGCAACCCACCAGCTACCGTGCTCATGCTAATGAGAATGTGAGGAAGGGAGCTATCTGCACACAGGGCTCTTCCCCACCTCCACATGAATCTTACTGACAGTCTCGATCACCACAAGCTCTAGGGTCTTACATTTATCATTGGCTCATTTTCATCTTTCTTATATTAAAATATTAAAAACAATAGCTCATTTTACATCATATCTATATGAAATAAATATAATACGGTCATTCAGACCGGAGAGGTGATAAGGTGAAAGGGTTAAAATGTGTAAATATGTCACATTTCCTCTATCTACACACACACACACACACACACACACACACACACACACACACACACACACACACACACACACACACACACACACCATCTGCTATCTCAAAGCACAAATGGCTTTTCTGGGTTCATAAATTTTGTTTATAGTGATTAACAGCTAGATAAACGTGACATATTGGTTATTTTCAAATCAATTTTGCAACTGTATTTCTGTAAAATCAAAAGATGGTCTGGGTCAGTTTGACATTGCAAAGTAGTGAACAGGACATAAGGTGTAAGTTGATTAGAAAGATTGTTTATCTTTTCTCTGCTTGAGAATGGAGGTGGCTGGATATAAATCAGCAGAAAGAATTTCACCCAAAGTCAATTAAAATGTTAGAGTTGTAAGAGACTTTCTTTCCATCCTCACCAGTCCAGTTCTCTGTGATTATGAAGTTACCAGGTCCAATAGCCTAATGCATCTTAAACGTCATCTGGTGAGCCATGGATCTAACTGAAGTACTATAATGGAGCATCTTTTAATCAAGGCCATGAGTAAGTATCTAGTTAATACGAAGTACTGCCAACCTGATGCCATATTGCCAGTAAATGTCAATAAATTTTTTAAATGCACAGAAGTGTCTTCTGGATAACTAGATTTTTATTAAGTTAATAAATACAAATGAAAAACATACAAATTTAAATATTTATAAACAAATAAAATCAAATATATGGTAAGGACACAAGAATAGAACCTCATATCAGCATTTTAACCATTTGAATGTATTTAGCATAGTCTCGACATAAATAAATTCAATAAACTGACTGCTTTTGTTTTTAGTGTAACTGTCATGATTTGCGTGTTTATGTGTAACTGTTGATTTAGTGGATGAAGACTGTCATTTCTTCCAGTTTTCAGGGAGCAGCCTTTTCCATTTGTCACCCTGCAGGAAGCAATGAGTTAATTATTACACAGTGTTAAAGGAATTATTATTCACTGACTCTGGTCATGCAAATGTAAATTGTAGGCACAGAGGTCCATAGAGTTTAAATAAATAAATTAAAGCTGAAAGTATAGCTGATAAAAGCCATTTTTTTCTATCAGATGCAATTTTTGCTACTTAGTCAAAGATGCCTTTTTGTATCTATGGCAATATTTTGTTGAAGTTCAATTGAAAGCACCTATAAACCTAACAACACACATGTAAGTATGCATGCATATATCAGTCAGTGACACATGCATATCATAGTCATGTACTCACCTTAAAGCCCCATGCTGACTCGCTTGGCTTTGGTTTGAAGTCTTCTAGTGTCTCGTAGGTGTTTCCCTGGACAAAGATCTCCTTTGGGTTTGTAGTGGACATTGATTCAGGAATTTGCTCATAAGTGTTCTCTAACAGCAAATGGTTTGGCCCGGGTTCACAAGGCACTTCAGCATATGTAGCATCACTTTTCTCTTGCTGCTTCATGTCTTTGGGATTGGCAGACTTGCCAGCCAGCTGATAGAAGGAATGATCACTTAGCTTATCCAGACTGTGGCTGTGGCTTGGCCCCTCATGGCTGCTGGTTTTCTTAGCATTCTCTCTCTGGAGTTTAGGGGACAGCTGAGGTGGGTTTACTGGGAAAGCGTTCAGCTTGTACAAACGCTCTTCCCTTGTGTTATTGTCCAGTAGGGGGAGTGATTTACTCCTGCAGTCTGAAAGGCTGAGTTCTGAATAAACGGTGCCCTTTCCCAGTGCAGGCATCTTCGGTGGGCCAGAAACTGGCATGGCTCCTCTGTGTCTCGCCCATTCAGCTCTAGCATCACTATCTCTGCTTTCCAGACGCCTGGACTGTTCCAGCTGGGCATACAGTAGTACCTTACTGTCTGAAGTGCTTTTTTCCTCCAGGGAGCTTGTCTTTATTGGGGAGCCTCTTTTTGGAACTGGAGGGATGACCTGTGTAAGGTAATTATAACCAATGAGACAAAACTACTAACATGTGGCATTTATTAATATACGTGTATTAGTGTACATAAACAGTAAAATACACAAAAATTATATTTATTTCCCTATTTGACTATATTAAGAGTTCATTGTTTAATATAATAAATAGATAATAAATTTAATACTGTGCATATATTGTATGTAGTACATGTTTGAAAATTTGTCTTTATTTGATTTTTTAAACCACTCCGCCTATGATCTGTTTCTTATATTTGTTTTACGTACTTGGGTGTTTCTGATGCTCTTGGGTGGCAAGGCTGGAGCATGCTGAGACTGAGCTGCCTGTTCGGCTCGCTGGTTCCAAATCATCCTTGCTGCCTCCACACTCACCACTGGCTTCACCTTCGGCTCCAACTGCACCACATCATAGAGATCGTTCGTAGGCAACTGCAAGGTAATTAAAGACACCATAATACAGTCAGAGGTTTTTTTAATCGCTAGCATATTTTACATTTACACCAACAGAATTTAAAAAAAAATGTATTATAGAAAAAAGCAGCTCTATTACTGTAAGAAAAAAAAAACTATACTAGTTTGAAGCATTTGAAAGGGAGGCACTGTACCTCGAAACAAGACACTGTTAAATATTCTCCAAATGGCTCAATAGGACTGGTCTTGTAATACTCGATCAGGCTGGTCAGTGTATCGTGCATTTCAGTGTCTCCTGTCACAATAAACTGCCCTTCCTTATTCTGGTTGATGACAAAGTGCCGGCACCGGTCACGTCCTCTGAAGAAAGAAAACAGGTTGAAAGGATTTTCCTTATAAAGAATCTTCTTGTTCTTTTGTTTGAACAGAGACCCTTATTCCAATTTCCTCCATTGCGTATGGGAAATGCAAATCATATACAGGAATGTTTTATAAAATCCAAACAGTACAGAGGAGGAGCCAGGTGAAATTTAATGCCTTTACTCAGTGAATGGCTTCTACTGTTGAGCATGAGATCAGTTGATATGTTAAGACTCACCGATATGACAGGATGTATCCAGTGGCTTTGTCACTGAGGCGAATAAGGAAACAGCCCAGTTCTTTATCTCTCAGATGATCTTCTGCATCCCTGTATAATACAGGCCAATGGAAAATTATTCTTTGGAAATGACATTTCTGTAATAACATATTACACAGAAGACCTTTGAAAAACGTTACTCGTTAATTTGTAAGTTACACAAATGACAGATGCAAAAATATAACACCAACCACTTTGGTACACAAATATACAAATCAAATGAGCTAGAACGGATAATAGTGGCAAAGCTGCCCAGCTTTTAAAATGACTACGTTTACAAGTTAACAAGCACAGTAAATCGTTGACAGAAATTTGGCAAGGATGTGTTAGGAGTTTACATTTTAGAAGAAATTATATCCATTTCCAAATCAAATCAATTTCCTGCCCACAGTTTCACTGCACACTTTAGAACATGTCAAATAATATATATTATATAATACGACTTTGTAACGTTAAACTAGTAGAACAGTAGAATATTTCTAATGTTCTGACCAACAAAACAGCACTGTTCTTAATTTCCCCATCTCTCCGTTTCTCTCTGCGATTCTTACTTTCTGCTGATGAAGCCCTGGAACCAGGCAGGAAAGTTGCCTTTGTGGAGGATGAGAGGAGCCTGGGTCTCGGTGAACCACTTGAGGGCCAGCTCCCTCAGTTTGCTCTTGGTGCTCTCCGGCTGCATATGCTCCATCTTCACGCGATCCTGAACACAGTCACAGAGGAGAGGATTTAACACAGGCTCTGAGCACATAGTTCCCTAAGTGGGAAAGTGGATTTGGTGCCCTAATTTGCCTACTTTCCGCCTGGTGCTGTAAAAAGCCCCGCAGCAGTCTCAAAACGGCCTTTGTTCCTGTTTATCTTGCCTGTGCTGGTCAAGGCAAAGTAGTTATTTTCTCTATAGTGACACTACACTAGTTTTTGGAATCTGGACCCTGATACGGGTTTTACAAAATGTAAAAAATCTAAAAATGAATATAAATATAAATAGGTAATATAATGATTTAGGTTTATATACTAACACATAGTGCTTGTGTGGTAATGTATTATGGTAGTGCTTTACATTAAGAGTTCCTTAACTAACAATACTTACTTCTTTACTTAAAATTAACTTCAGAATGAATATACCATGTTTCAAAACCAGTAAATTATGTAAATGTAATGTAAAAATGTAAGTTAACACATAGTAATTAATGTACATTTAATTAAATACTCTAGTGCTAATAAATGCATGTTCTCTCTCTAAATATAAATATGTCCACCTAAATTATCGTAAGCTACAAAATGATGATGAAATAGTGGAATCTTCCACTCACCCTCACTTTAATACATTTTAACAATTAACCACATTCATTATGGTCCTAGGTTATATTGGTCATTTTAAACGTACCTTACTCATGAATGGATAAATATGAATAAATGTTGCATTTCGAAAAAAAAAAGTATTTCTTTACAAATTATTTTAAAACTATTAATTTCAAAATTTAAATGAAAAAGTAAAAAATTATTTATACAAGCATTAAATGCTGTGGTATCGTTACATATGATGTAGTCATGCTGAAGTTCAGGGTTTATTAATGTTCACTAATGCAGTAAATAATGTTCATTAAGGGAAACTTAATGTAAAATGTTTGCTGTATTAACTTTGTACATAATTTATACACAAAATCAAACATCAGTCAAACATTTCTAAAATCATTTTAACATAAATTATACTCAATCTTGATATGTTACAAAGCACTGAAAGTTTACCTTCATGCAAAACAGCAGGCAGGTCTGGATCATGTGAGGCTTGTACCTCTTCTGCTCCATTGAGCGTTCACCGGTGATGTGTTTAAGCTGAGTTTTGCACTGACCAAGGCAGTGTCGACTGCACCACAAAGCTAATGAGCACGAACATGAGCAGATTAATAAATTATTTTTACAAGTTTACTTTAATTGATACTAGCACTTGCTTAGCTGCTGTTGATTTCTACTGACAGCCCATTACCCATGACAAACACATTATAAAAGTAGAAGTATCGTACAGTTTTATAAGCATCAGATTATTTTGTATATACCATTATGAAAATTAGAAACATTATACCTTTATGAGTACTATGAAATAATTCCTATGTTTTCTATACTTCATGTGCTAGCATTAAATAAATAGTAATAATATAGGAAAGGTCATATTAAAAAGTTATCACAAGCCATCCAAAACCAAAAACTTCATCATTACAGATAACCTCAAGAATCTCAGCGGATAATGGACAGTAGAGACGTACCTGTTGGGGAATGTTGCTGCATGTGGTGTGATTTGAGTCTCATGTTACTCAACACAGATGTTCTCCTCAGCTGCTTCAGAGGAAAGAAAAAGGCGTTCTGAAGGTGTATAGACAGTTACACGATTGATATACAGTGCTGACATTTACATTAAACACCTTCCATGGGTACTGGAAAATTCAGGGGCAAAAAAAATTGAACAGCTCATGTCATGCTGAGTGACAGTACAAAAAGGAAACACACACGCACACACACACACACATATGCATAGATCTGAGGGTTTTCACCAACTTCAAGTTTCCTGAAGACAAATGGAACTGAGCAGGCAGGGGAAAGAATTGCGGTCTCCATGTGTTCACATACAGTGCAGCTGCTGCAAGCAATGGATGATACCCGTCATTTCCTGTAGGATAAAATGACTGTTATTTATTTTACAGTAGATAGAGGGATTATACATCACTGCAGTATACAGGTGTAGAAAAGTAAAGGCAAACATAATGTACATTTAATTAAATACTCTAGTGCTAATAAATGCATGTTCTATCTCTAAACAGAAATATGTCCACCTAAATTATCGTAAGTTACAAAATGATGATGAAATAGTGGAATCTTCCACTCACCCTCACTTTAATACACTTTAACAAT
>CM074953.1:13565646-13585370 GCA_037577455.1 Pangasius macronema | reverse complement strand
ATGGTTTATTAATGTTCTCTAATGCAGTAAACAATGTTAATTAAGGGAACCTTAATGTAAAATGTTAGCTCTATTAACTTTGTACATAGTTTATACCTATATTGTATACCTTTATACAATATACAGGTGTAGAAGAGTAAAGGCAAAAAGTACTAAATGTGTTGAAAGGATGTTCACTATGTGTGTATTGTGAATAAGAGTTCTGGGGTAAGCACAGGACATTGCTATACCTTAACTTTATGTATACAGCAGTAGCTCATAGCAGGTACAAATCTACAATATACAGGTGAGATTATCCACTGAATCAAGGGTGAGTTTTTGGCATAAGTTGCTTTAGGTAAATAGTTAGGGTATCCATGTACGATCATCTACAACAGCAGCAAATGAGTTACAAGTACAGAAAGTTCCATGCCACAAGTCTACAGTATCTATATATCTACGGCAATCCTGTACAGAAATTAGTGCAGCAAGGTAGCGGGTTAGATAACTGACTTTCGACTTTCACTATACTATATTTGCATAAACATTTCAATAAAGTGTAAGTTTACCATGATCTAAAAAAGAATATATATATATACACGTGCTTTTTCCCTGCTTTGTGGATTTTGTCTCACTGTGTGTTCCACTGATGAAATTCCTCTCGGATACACACACAGTTACCATCAGAATGTTTACCGTAATGTAGAGGTGCTACATCATGGCTAGTCTGTGTGTGCTCTTGTTGTTTGCTGTTAGCTGTTAGCGTGACCTGCCTTTTCCCCTCTGTGAGTGGGATATACAGACTCTTCAGAGCTGATGCGTCACAGGTTTCACCTTGAGCCCTTTGAGAACCCAGGCACATGTTAGGCCCACATACAAGCAATTCAGCCCTTAGAGTGGAATTACAGCGTATTTAGCCCAACCTCAAACTGGGTCTACGGTACTCCTTTACACTGGCTTTTACATTTTTATTTCTTTGATGATTCACAATTGGTAATCGCTGTATGATACAGTGGTTCCCATCGGACAACACCGGTACACAGGAAAGATCTGGGAAATACAGAAAAGGCCCGTAAATGACTAATATCTGATAAGACAGGTTTTGTACCCTGTTAAACATTTTTACTGGGAAACATTTAACTTCAACAATAATCTTCAATTCTATGGTTCATGGAATTCATTCATATATGCCTAAGCTTTACTGCTTATACTGACACAAAGCATGCATTTCCTCCTTCCATTTGAATCTTGTCACATCATGGGGTATGTCATAATGTCTAAAGGACATCAAATTGATATCACTGTAATTTTCACTCATTCACTCAACTCACTCATTCAAGAAGAATAAACATTATGAAATAAACAATACTGAAGAAATCGGTAATTTAATAATGATTTAATTGTATATGTTTTAAAGACTAGTCACTAAACTGGGTCACAGTTGCTTTGTTTTCCTTTTTATGGATGCCAAAAATTAGTGACAGACAGGAGGCGTTAGTTCTTCTGAGAATCTTGAGTGTATGATATGCTTGACATTTCTGAAAGGTCACATGTCATTCGAGACCGAAAATAATAGCACAGTGATGCTGTTATGTGTTAGTGGCTCAGCAAAGGATAAAATGTTACTAGACACCAATCATACAAGAAAAGTTGTCAGAGTGCAGAGGAGAAATAATATATCTCAATATTTTATGTTTCCATAAGATTCATTCGTTCATTTGTTTTTCAGTGAAAATGTGCTCAGTTCATTTCTGCACACACATACATGCACACACACACACACACACACACACCTCTTAAAATAAATGAAACATCAGTTGCATTTGTGACATCAAACAGGTGTCACACTCATTAGGTTTACCAAGAGACATCTGCGAAACAGGAAACCAAAGTGTTTCCCTTCCTAAACGTCTCGGCTCTGTTATTATCAGCCCCTGCGGCAGCACATGGCAACCAGAAACTGATGGTAAACCTTATGACATGCTGGAAACACACTGTTTAACTGATCAACACAATAAAAACTTTAATGGATCACTAGGGGGGAAATTCATACCCTGATTGTCAGTCAGTATTGTGAGATCCTTTAACATCAGTCTATATAAACATGCATCCAAAAATTTACACGTAGTCGACATCTCGATAACGTAAAATTACTATATCGAATATCCGCACACTTACAGGAGAAACCTCACTCCTCCGTATCATGGCTTACGAAATCCCATTTTTTTAATACATAAAATGCCACATGCATCATTTACATTCTTATTGTGATTGTTTTTATTTGATTTGATTTTATTTGTAACATTACCATTGAAATCTCTTAAGACATTTCAAAAATAGAGAAATATTGAAATGTTGGATAAATGTAACCTTTAATGCACCACTTACAATAACAACAATTATTATTATTATTATTATTATTATTATTATTATTATTATTATTATTAAAATTACAACTATACATTATTATTATTATTAGTAGTAGTAGTAGTAGTAGTATTAGTAGAGAGCTGATAATGTCAGTTTCAAATGTTACACTGCAGTCTGCTTGGCCTGATGCCCTCGAGGCAGAGATGGTACTTTTGCGCCCCCTACTGGCAAAAAAATGGCTGCTTTTATTGGTGTCGACACGAGAGCTACAAGAGCATTAGTGAGGTCTACAAGAGCATTAGTGAGGTCAGGTACTGATGTTGGATGAGGAGGCCTGAGGCTGCAGTCACTGTTCCAGTTCATTCCAGAGGTGTTCAGGGCGGTTGAGGTCAGGGCTCTGTGCAGGACACTCGAGTTCCACTCCAACCTTAACACACCATGTCTTTATGTGATAATGACAGTGTGCACAGGGACATTGTCATGCTGGAACAGGTTTGTGCCTCTTAACTCCATTAAAGAGAAATTGTAATGTTATAGCCTACAAAGACATTCTATACATTCAATTGTGTGCATCCACATCTGTGGCACCAGTTTGGGGAAGAACCACATATGGGTGTGGTCAGGTGTCCACAAACTTTTGGCCATATAGTGTAGCTTGGCAGTGCTGGGATTTGATCTCATAACCTTCTGATCAGTAGCCCACACTCAACCACCGAGCCAGTACGTCCCCCTTCTTGCGCATGCGCAAAACTCAGCACTTGGAATACACCTTTACCGTATTCGTATGAGAATTCATTCCATCACACGCCGAAACGATCCCGACAGGAAGAAGGCGACTACATTTACCGCAAGCCTTTGCGGCACCACAAGAATGGACGACAAGTCATGTGGATGAACATACCGCCGTGCATCCGCCGAAGTGAAAAGGTCGGAGAAAGATGCGGGAGGAGGAGGATGACACCGCCGCCAATCCGGCCAGGAGCTCGCGCATTTTCGCCGCCAAGTCCGTAGACGTGGCCGAGTGCGATGGCGCGAAGGAGCACGCGCCCAAACTGTGCGGCTACCTGAACAAACTGGTAGGCAAAGGGCCTCTGAAGGGATTCAAAACGCGCTGGTTTATCTACGACCCGAGGAAGTGTTACTTGTATTACTTCAAGACTCCTCAGGACGCTCTTCCTCTTGGCCACATCGAAATCGCCGACGCCTGTTTTACCTACGAAGTGGAGGGAGAAGAGGGTCAGTTCGAGATCCGCACCGCGGGCAAAGAGTTCGTCCTCAAGGTACACTTCCCCAGTAACTCGGTGCCAAAGCTGTGTGTGCTCGCCTGCTCAAAGTTTGCACTGATTTGTAAATGAGCTGCATTTCTAAATTAGGCGTTGCCAAGCTTGCAGTTAGCATATTTTACACACATACATATTAAAAGTCAGTAAATGGTTCATCATGCTAAGTGCCAGTGGCTTTGTTGTTGTCTTACTTCAGGTACAACTTCCACCCTGTGAACATAAACATAAACACACGCACACGTACACGTACAGGTCAGCTCAGTTTGGTGTACTTTCCCTTAATTTCTGGGAGAAACACTACCAGTGTGCAAATTAGTTTACATTTTATCTGCAGAAATACATAAATAAATCAATAAATCATTCCAGTGAACCGTCAATGTGTCCAGCAACAAGATAACAATCCTAACAAACACATAAACAAACAAAAATGAAGATTGATTCAGAAAAATCCAGCTTGTTCTGACCAGTGACCAGCTGCCAAAACCTTGGCTGAGCTGCTTGAGCTGGGAGAACTTTTTTTTTTTACTAGCTGATAAATGCTGGTACAAAGAAAACCTTTTTTGAATGATCACTGCTAATGCTACATTGTTTAAGTAAAATAGCACACGAGTTAGTGAAGTAAGAAGGAATCTGGGAAATAACTTGCCACCTGGGAAAGATGGTCTACCTGTTCAGCCTAAACCTGGATCTTTCAGGTTTGAAAATAAGTTAAGGGTAGTCGGAGAGACAGAGGTGTGGATGAAGCCTCTTCCGTAAGTACTGTCTAAAAAAGGTTTTGTTACCTGTTAAGGGAGGGCCTGCAAGTTTTTAAAGAATATCACAGTTTCAAAAGAGAGATGCAAACTTTTGAATTTGGATCATGTAATATTTTCCTGTGAGGAAAAATGGAGGAACATCTGTTGAAGCTAACGCACTAAATGCTTTGTTGTTATAAATCACATTTCCTTGTCATCATTTTGTCCTAAGAGTAATCTTTTGATTAACTCAACTGTATATAATTGCACTACTTTGTGACTGCTTTATTTTGCTCTAATTTTTGGTAATTATTTTACTAATTATCAAATACGTTACTAAATACTTTTTAGGAGGTCGTTGTGCATGTCTAGACTCCTACATGTATGGCCGCCAGTGCATACACACCTCTAAAAGAGTTAATATCAAATCCTAGCAGACTCAGCACACGCAAAGGAATCTCTTAGTCACCCCATCTGCTGGCCTCTCCTTAAAAGGGTACACAGAAACGGCTTTGATTTACCACACAAATGTTCCAAAAACTGCATTCGAACTTTGAGCAGTTGTGCTGGTTCTGTGGGGATATTTTGCAGCTTTCCCCGATTTAGCTTTTGATTCAGCTCTTGAAGTGAAGTACAGCTGAAGGCTCTCAAAGCAGGAAATCTCAGAGTTTTGCCATGGATGGGTTCCAACTATGAGAAACAGCAGCTTTGGTGTTTAACATTTCAATTTAAACACCACTGAATTCATAGTGTGGGAGTTTTTCCACATTCTGTCCATGTCCACATGGGTTTCATTCAGGTTCTCCAGTTTCCTCACACCTCCCAAAAACATGGTTGTAGGTGCACTCTAAATTGCCTCTATGTGTGAATGAGTGTGTAAATGTGTGTGTGTGTGTGCATGGTGCCCTACGATGGACTGGTGTCCCATTCCACGTGGGTCCTCATCTCGCTCCCAGTGTTCCCGGGATAGATACCAGATCCTCCACCGCCCAGCCCTGGATAAAGTCGTTACTGATGATGAATGATAATGAACATTCATATTAAACCAATGCACAGATGTAGATTTAAATGTAGGTTTAGATATGGCACTAGAAATGGCACACATTTTGTTGGCATTTATAAGATTATTTACAGTAACAAACATTCCCTCTTCTGTTTAACATCTTAACTGGTAGAAAGTGCACTGAGTGTGATTCTTGCCCGACTATTTAACAGCAATCTTTGTGCAATGTTTTGTTAAACTCAGTCATGGAGTGTTAGCTAGCTAGTAGGGCTGTATCATTTGAAACAAGGCTCTTGATTGGATATGTCTGTGCATTCAACAGACTGCATCATATAGTAGACTATTCGTAATAAACTGCTACTGAGAATACATGAGGTGTAATAAACATTTTAAACTTAAGCCCGCATTCGCTCTTCTGAAAAAGTAGCCTCTTTATTTTGAATCAGGATAGGCTTCAGCGATTTGAAAACAAACAAAAAAAGCTTCTCCTAAGCATGCTGGCATTCTAGTGTATTAGCTCGGGGGAAAAAAAACCCCAGCAATGGCTGACATCAGCAGCAAACAGGAACCGGAAGATTCCTCCAAATCCTTAAGGCCCGGTTTAATGGAGCACTTTGGCTTCTCGGTAAGCTTAAGACCAGTGAGTGGTGGACTGAAAACTTACACAGCTCTAATATAGCAAGCATGTTCATGCTTTTGCCAAGACGGTTGGTGGAATTAGACGAAAACATGAAAACACACACACACACACACACACACACACACACACACACACACACACGGGTGCATTTAGGCAGCCATTTGTTGCTGATAAAGTCTGGACTAAAGAAATCACCACAGCAGTTGGGAAGATACAAGACTCAATGTGGAGAATGCAGGATTCAAAAATATGTCTAGGTCTGCAGAGATCAGTGTGGCTAGTTAACAGCAGAATTAGAAATAAAAAGCTCTGTGCAAGATCATATCGAGACGGCACCATGGTGTATCATATCAAATTAGAATTTTTTGTATTGTTATGTCCCTATTAGCTAGCACTTTCTCATTTGAATGCTAGCAGTCAGAAAAGATTTTTTGAGATTGTATCAGTATTAATGGAAGTTTAATAAATGAGGTAAAAAATACTGTTCATTATTGTTTAATCAGTCAACTCCTTTTTTGTTTTGTTTTTATTTACTTCTATATAAAAGCCACTTTCAACACTTCCTCTTAATATTGTGCACTTTTCTGCAGTGATGAGAGTTTGGATTCCTGTATGACGGATGGCCTACTTTAAACTGAATATGATGGAGTAACTCATGCGCTGTGTTGTTGGGTTGTGTATCGTCTCGTCTGTAAAACGTGGACTTGTTACGACATTTGATCTTGGCTCTGACTTTGATAGTACGAGTCCGAGAGTCATGCTCACACCTGACTGTGTTCCTCTAAAGGAGCCACAGAGCACTGTTCCACCCATACTTGTATACCAGATAACATCTGTCTAAAAAAAGAAATCTTCAGGGCTTCGCAGTCTGTTTGTTCAAAAATACTTTTCGTAGGAGGAAGTTTACAGACCAAAACAAAACTAGAAGGCTGCCTATGTCTGAGGTCCAGTTCTGAATGAATGTATTACTAGGCATTGCAGTGAGATCCAGGCCGTGCAGTTCTTACTTTTTCAATCATTGTTACAATTAGAAATTTTTAATTAATTGGCTGTTTATTATATTGTGGTTATTATTGACTTGGTTTGATCAAATCACAATCATTTAGAGCTATTTATGTATTTAGTTGTATTTATAGTAAGCCTTTAAAAGAGCCACTGGATTTACAGTCCTGTTTATGGAGCAGTGCACTGAAAGATTTATATGTGTTAAGAAATAAAGGTTTAGAGTTTACAAAGTGAAACTGCAAGGAGCATTTAAACTGTTTTGGTTCTATTTGGCTGAATATTTATTGTAATTATGTAATAATAATAATTATTATTTGTTATTTTATTCATCTTTAGTAAGCACTTTTGTAGCCACCTGGTCAGGCTTGCTGTGTATCTGGAGCTTATCCTGGGAACACTGGGTGCGAGGCAAGACACTCATTCACAACTAGGGGCAATTAATAATAGCCATGCCAGGTCTTTTGGGTCTCCTGTACTAATGTGTGAAGACCTGTCCGTCTTTAGTCGTGATGGACGACGTGTTGACACGGTGCTTGATAAATAATTGTAATTTCAATATTGATCAAAGATAGTTGTGAGCTTGAGATGTTGTCGGTTCAGTCCCCGCAAATATCTCTTTATCCATGCAGGCGCCCAACAAGCAGGTGATGCAATACTGGCTTCAGCAGCTTCAGCAGAAGCGATGGGAGTTCAGTAACACACGAGGATGTGGCAACCGAGACAGCTTGTGCTCCCCCACCCCACTCTTTCCTCACACAGGCCTGGTGGCCAAAGATGCTGGTAAGAGCTTGAGCAGTGTAGGCCGTTTGTATACATGCCACGAATAACCCATACACACGTACTCTCTATGACCGCAACACCTTAACGAGGTCGAAAGGACCACAACGATTTGTGACAAGGACTGACGGTCCTACACGACAACGTCGTACACCCAAAGTCTCAGGCTGTTGCTCAGCTCAGTACTGCTGTACTGGATCTCGTCAGCATGAGAAGTGACTCAACCAAATGCATCTGTCCTTAAATCAAGTGGCTTAATATTTAACACACTAGATCTCTCTCTCTCTCTCTCTCTCTCTCTCTCTCTCTCTCTCTCCATATGTATACATTCATTCACTTTCTCTCTCTCTCTCGAAGTGGTTATCTTGAATGAGATAAAAGAGGTTCTGATGAATACACAGCAGAGTTAATCTCTGTGATGAACATATGATGAAATAGTGCTGTAAATACATTCACACATTTTCATTTCTTTTACATAGTTACCTTTGGCCACTGTTATCTGTCTAGACTTTAGCAAGAACCTTTTGGTTAAAATGAACCTTTTGCTTTGCCTGTGTTTTTTCCCCCCATACTGTATCGTATTTCTCGTAGAGGTTTGAGTAGTGCAGCCTCTGCTTATCACTGTTTACTCAGTCTCACACTTCAGTACAAAACAATGTTGATTTAGCAATAGTGAACAGCCATCTTGTACCGCAAGGAGTGTTAGTGAAGCTAATGAGACTGGTCATGTAGTCAGCGAATTGCAGTAAAAGTGAAGCCTTTTTTCAGGAACACTAACTGTCTGCATTGTGGTCCAGATGCCATGCCCCCGGAGCTGCCTAATGAAACTATGGAGAGCGTGCGCAGTGATTTCACAGAGGAGGCAGACGCTAATGGCTTGGTTGGTCTCCAGGCTGCAAGGAACCCAACAGCACATAATTTTTCCCTTCGACTGACCCCGTGACTCGACTCCACTCTTGGACACGCTATCGGAAACATAAACAAGAGATTTACATCAACATTAATTTAACTACTTGTGAATTTTACACAAGTCATTTCTGGGTACATTGGTTTGTCATGGATTTGTCAAACAGCGAGGATATCAGTAAACAATCTGAAAAAAAAAAAACATTTCTGCATTGGGAGCATTGTTATGATAAAAAAAAGGAAGGATTAAAAAAAACATGTAAATTGATACATGTCCTACCTCTGGAGTGTTCCGTTTAAAAATGCAAGCTTAGCAGATATCATGATATTAGCTTGTTGACCAACATGATGTAGACACCACAAACAAAAAATTATCTGTGTAGGGTTTTACAATTTTTGAAGGGAGAGGAAATATTATACAGACTTTTCATCATCATAAGCGTAGGCATTTGCATAACCCTTATGTTACAGATTGGGCCCAACAGTAAATTCTTTTATAAAAATGTGCAGTCAGTGGATTTTTGTGTTTTTCCAGTAAATGTATTTGCTTACCTAAATGGTATTGCCACAGTTTGTTAAACGTTTGTCAAGTTTTGTGATTAGTGTGAGACAGAATTATTATTTTTTCAGTAAAATGGCATCCCAGAAATGGAATAATAAACATGGTGGTGGACATATTCTGCATTCAGCTCTGCTTATCTATCTAATTTAATATTGTACAATTGTAAACCATGATGTAAATATAGAGGGCAGATTAAGACTCTCACATCTGATGTTACTGTAGTCTGTATTACACTTGAAAAGCAGAAAAGTAATTTAGGCTTGTTTATAAACCATAAACCATATGCCACAGTTAAACCGTATCTAGCAATGGCTATGTCCTCATTAGAGGCTGCTGTGACCTGAAATATTGGATGACTGACATATTAGTCAGCTAGCAATTATACCCTGAATTTTTCATACCATCCCACTCCTATCTGTGTCCACGGTTAACTATTTATAACTCGCAGGTTGAGAACGATTAGAATTATTTGTAGACAGATGCGGATTTGGAAGATGCGTGTGTAAGTACTGACTTTTCTTTCTGGCTCTGAGAGAGGCTACAACTGCATGCCCTGTGATGAATTCATGGCCACTTCCTTCTTGAAAACTCACAATATACAGTTTAAATGTGTGCAACTTGTTACTGTGTAACAAACTAGATGGCATTATAAAGGTAATGTCTATGTTAACAATTTTCTCACAGAAGCATATTATGATGTTACTTATCACATATATCGTATATATCATATCACGTATCATGTATAGATATGTTAATATTGTTCTTGTCCATCTTAAATGACTTATAGCTGGGAAAGCTATTTGATTGCCTGTATCGGTCTGGCATGTGCAGTTAAAAAAAAAAACAACAACACATCTTTGTTTTTTTGTACTCTTTCATAGCCAGTATATTTTTGGTGCAGACATTACCCAGAACTGCTTATGCATTAACCACAGCTCTCTGTGTCTCTCTCTCTCTCTCTCTCTCTCTCTCTCTCTCTCTCTCTCGCTCTCTTTTCTTCCATTCTTCCATTAGAAACAGTATGTCTCACTTGCGGACCAGCCGAGGGGGGGAGAGCAGACGCAGTGTGTTTTATACAGCCAGCAATGAGGAGTGGGAGATGGTGGATCCCCCGACTAAGGACACTCCAGAACACAAACCTCCAGCCGAGGGTCAGCGCCGTGAAAGCCCTTCACACCTCCACAGACGTGAGAGACTGCTTACTGTTGCTTATGACAAACTAGAGCAATATTTATAGAATCTATTTCCTCTCTTCTTTTTTTCAGCACCTCTAGCAATACAGGCATAATAGTAATGCTTGCATGTTTTAGTATTTGGTTTTCTTTTTGAATGAATGTAAAACGCATGTTTGAAGCAATGAAAATTTCAAAACAACAAACCGGGTCTAAGGTAGCCAAGTCGCAAGTGCAAACTAAAGGCTCCAAGTAGTGCGTATAAGCGCCCGTTCCAGATGAGCTTGGCTAAACCGGGCCGCAGCGCAGAGACATCACCAGTGGAGTGTAACGGCAGTAAGGCTGCGGAGCTGCAGCTACGTCTGCAGAGCCAACAGGAGGAAATGAGCCGCATGCAGGAGGAGCAGAACCACCTACAAGAGGAGCTCAGCAGTCAGAAGGTACAGGAGGGAGAATCGACTTACCCCTTCGTATCTCTAAATCTTTAATGTGACGTCTCAGTACGTTATGTTTTATGTCCTGACTGACATTTAGACTTCCCTTTGAGACATTATCCCTTGCTTTAAAATGGCTTAAATGGGCAGGTTGCTTCCATCACAGTGATATTACGTTCCTGTTCCCTGAGCCTGTTATATAGGCAGTTGAAATAAGGACTTTAGTGTAATAATGATAGAAAGAGACTATACTAAAACCACAAAGCTAGCTAACCTTGGTAAAGCTTAACTGGACTTAAACTTAACTTCAAAACAACTCATTTCAAGACAGTTTATACAGTTTAAGTTACATACCTTAAGTATAGGTGGAATAACACTTAGTTATTTGATCAAAGTGTATTTTTTTTACTAGTTATTTAAATCCAGACCTGCGCTATATGGCAAAAGTTTGTGGACAGCTGGCCATTGCATCATGTGTGCTTTTTGACCACCCCATTTCAGATTTAGTCCCCCTTTGCTGTTATAATAACCTCCACTTTTCTGGGAAGGCTTTCCACTAGATTTTGGAGCGTGGCTGTAGGGATTTGTATTCATTCAGCCCCAAGAGCATTAGTGAGATCAGGCACTGATGTCGAGCGAGGAGGCCCGGGGCTCAGTCAGCGGTCCAAAGGTGTTCAGTGTGGTTGAGGTCGGGGCTCTGTGCAGGACACTTGAGTTTTTCCACTCCAAGCTTCGGACAATGTGTATTTATGGGCCTCTCTTTTTGCACAGAGGCATTTTCATGCTGGAACAGGTTTGGGGACCCATAGTTCCAGTGAAGGGAAATCTTAAAGCCACAGCATACAGTGACATCCTAGACAGTTGTGTGTTTCCAACTTTGGGGCAACAGTTTGGAGAAGCGGGTGTGTACCCACACAACAAGTCCACAGGTGTATGAAAACCGGTATATCACGACATAATTATCAGTTTAATTCTAGGTAGTTTCCACTGGCTCCCTGTAAATGTTCCCACTACTGAGAATTGTGTGATGTACCCATGCTGAGATGAACCCTGAACCCTAAGTCTGTTAGTTAAACTACCTTCTGAGTGCTGCTGCCAGTTCCTTATTTGTTTTACTACTGAACCCAGATGGGGAATTCCTGTGTGTATGTGTTTATATATGTATATATATGTGTGTTTGTGTGTGTGTGTGTGTGAGAGAGAGAGAGAGAGAGAGAGAGAGAGAGACCATGAGTGAATCAGCATGATCACTTTATTTATAGTCTTAACTCTATTGTTAAAATAAAGTACGAGCATCTGATTATTTAGAATATGCACTCCATTTCCTCTGTATGTTAGCGATCACTTGCAGTACATTCTCTAGCACCTGCTAGAGAGATGAAGATATGAAGAGTAATGAGTTAGAGAATTTAATTAGAGACTTTTTAATTCGAGTGTATAAATTGGAGTTGAAGTCTGTCAAATTAGTCTAGCCAGGTTTGATTCTGGGTGTGATTTACTGTCTGTCTGCTGTTTGGCATGTTCTCTCCGTGTTCACTTTGGTTAATTTAAATTGCACAAAGGTGTGAGTATTGTCTCCAGATCCACTGCCAGCCTGAATAAAATGAAGTGGGTGCTGAAGATGAAAGAATGAATTAATTTGATTTGTTCAGAGTGAAATTGCTACTGTTGGTTCATTTCCTATTTAGTTGTTTTGGATTCAGTTGCACGCCAGAAGCGAGCCAGTGTTACATAATAAATAAGTAAATGAATAATGATCTAAATAATTATTTTGTTAAATGTATCCAGTACTTATTATTATGTTATTTGGCCAAGAATTTTATTTCTATAGTAGTTCATCTCTGTCAAAAAAAAAAAAACCTTCATGTATCCCAAAATGCATAGCATGTTTGATTCACTTCCTGTTTGGGTTGAATTGTGTTCAGACTACAGGTGAACCGCACTAGGATTAGCTTGAAAGAGGAATTAAACAACTTTTCAGTAGCGGTCTCAGGCTGGTAATTTTGGTCCACACTAGAGTGTGATTACTTTTGTTCAGACTCACTGCCGATATTTAATCAATTCAAACAGACTCCGTTCAAAAATACTGCATATACATACATACATCTATTAATGAGATGTGTTAAAGGCTTTTATTGTCATCTTTGTGTGTCATTATACTTGCTGCTTTATGTATTCCTTCATAAAACTTTCAGTCTACATCCACCTGCTTTCTTTCAACTTCTTGCTTCTTGAAAGCAAGCTTCCTCAAACCCCCAATTTGTCAGCTGTGGTATATGATTGAGCTGATCGTGATCATGAGACAATGCATGACCATTGACCCTTCTAGTTTCTTTCTTAGTCAGCACAGATTGTACACAGATACCACTAGTAGACAATGGTAACTGAAATGATCAGCACATCTGCAACTAAATACGATGTATTCTCATGACCTTTGACTCCAGAAGACCTTGATCAATAAGCACACTGTCAGCTCATTCAGTGTGAGTTCAGTGTGTGACGGCACTCTCAAAGCCTATAGCCAGAGCAAATAGCCTGATGAAGTGATTCCTCTTCTTCCACTAGGAGCTAGTGCGTCTCCTCCAGCAGACTCTGAGGACTGCTCAGTGTGAGCGCTGGCCAGGGGAGATGGACATGGCTGGGGCATTGACTGAGCGAGATGGCCAGATCCAGGCCATGTGTGGTCACATGGAGAGACTGGCACTGGAGAAAGAGAGCATGCAGCAGGAGCTGAAGTGCCTGAAGATCAAAGTGGGAGAGATTAATGATCAGTTAGGCATGCTGATGGAGACCATCCAGGCCAAAGATGAGGTCATCATGAAGCTGTCACAGCAGAGCCAGGAAGGGAGTACTGAGGGAGTAGAGTGCAGCTCTCCTTCAGCAAGGGAAAAGCAAGAGCTCCACCATCTGAGGGTAAGCAGACCTGCTAATATTATTAAGATTAGATTACAGTATAATCAACGTTGTGTAAATGCTACAAAATCTACTATGGTGCTATACAACCAGCAGATAAATAAGGCACAAGTATGAGGTGGCATATATTCAGTATATTCAGATTTGGAGGTTTTGGAGTAACTGAGTTCATTAGACAATAATTTTTAGGTTATAGGAACAGAAATATGAAAATGACAGGGCACACGGGCTTACTGGTTTGATGAGTATGTAAATCATACGCTGTGTTGCTCATAGACATCAAATCTAAATTCGTTTGAACACCAGTGGGAGATTTTGACTCTCCATCACCATCATCAAAAAACAAATATCTTTTGGAAAAATTATGTTCATCCATCCAGTAAAGTTCCAGAGATTAGTAGAATCTGTGCCAAGGTGCAGTGGCCTAGCACCTTACTAAGACACGTGATGTTTGTTTTTTCCTTTAATTTGTTCACCCATCTGTGTTATTTTAATTTTGACTAGTTTCACTAGAAGCAGTGGCCCGTCTGTAGAATGATCATGTCATAAATATTCTTGGTTGTATTGGTGTTTCAGGACAGCCTTCAGGGCTACAAATCCCAGAATAATTTCCTGAACAAAGAAATCCTTGAATTGACAGTGTTACGAAGGAATGCTGAAACTAGAGAAAAGATCCTCGAGGCAAAGGTGAGTGAGTGTGCATGTGTGTATTGTTTTCACCAGTACGGGAAGTTAGAGGGGAAAAACCTTGACCCCCTTTGCATATTTTAGACTCCAGTTTGCATTTTTGTTGATTCAGTATCCTATCCCTTCCCATTTTGGAGTGGAAGCTTCTGTATAGTTTAGTTGTTGATAACAAGTCATTTTTGTCATCTTTGCCCTCATTAATCTACACATTCTCTCGTTCTCGATGCAGTACAGTGCTCTGGAGGCCAAGCTGTGCCAGGTGGAGAGTAAGTACCTGGTGCTCCTGCAGGAGGTAAAGACTCCGGTGTGCTCCTCATCCGAGCAGGACCCAAGCGGAGATGTCATATCTAGACTGCTGGAGGATGCTCTGCAGGTGGAGAGCTCTGACCAGCAGGAGCACATGATTCTCAAGCCCCATCCTGTCAGGTAGAACAACTCCAAATTTAGCTGTAAAAAAACTTCAGCTTCTCTGAGAAAAATCTCTGAGATTTAAGCACTTCATAGGTAATGTTGTTTTAAGTCCAGAAAAACGAACCCACAAGTTGAAGACAGGTTTCATCGTAATTTTATCGTCATTATTACTTACTGTAGTAGCAGGAACATCCGTATATTTATAATTTGTGTGTGTGTGTGTGTGTGTGTGTGTGTGTATGTATGTATGTATATATATATTATTTCGTTGTTTTATTGTCACGTTGTCAAACGTGTCACACGGACATAATCTCCTGAAAAGGTCCGTGGTGTTTTTATTTGACGAAAAAGACAGGAATAACATTCAAGACCCCAGTGTTTCACACCGAGGTGTAAATTATTCCTCTCATCTCACAGCCTTGAAGTTACACCGTCTGCAAATTTGTCATTCACTCCATATGTCCATTTATAGTTAGAGTTAAAACTACAAATCATTTCCATAAGCAGAATAAAATAAAACAAAGGTTACATATATTGCCTTAAAACTGACTGAAATAAAATAAAAAGCAAATGTGAATTAATCTAACACAAAAAGGCACATGCTTCCTTCCAGATTTAAGAGGCTGTATGGTGGTGATATTACAGGAGGAAACCACACCAACCTGAATAATCACGTGCACAGCAGTCACTCACTAGCTTATTCAGATAATGAAATTATTGTAACAGAAACTAAAATAATATTTTTTTAGCTTATTTTTCTTAGTTTCTCTCTAAAACTATACTGAATTTCAGACAAAACTGGAAAATCAGAACTACATTTAAAAAAAACAGAACTAGAAATGAACCGACCTACGCATCTGCATAGTTTAATTCACTTTAATGAAATAAAATGTGCTTATGATGTCATTCCTCTCTCCTTCTCAGTGAGTACGATGTATTTGGCTTCAAAACAGTTCCAGAGGAGGAAGATGAAGAAGAGAAACTGGTAGCCAGAGTTAGAGCTCTAGAGCTCAAGTCTCTCTCTCTGACTGACCAGGAAGTGTCTGTTGGGGTGAAGTGGGAAAACTACCTTGCTGGTATCATGAACAGGGAGATGGTGCGCTCTCCGGAGCTGAAGGCTTTAATCCGCAGCGGCGTGCCTCACGTGCATCGATCCAAAGTCTGGAGCTGGTGTGTTAACTTCCACGTGAAGAAGATCCGTGAGTGCCAGAAGCCAGACTACTATGAGAGCCTGTTGTGCACAGCGAGGGACAAACCTAACCCAGCTTCTAAACAGATAGAGCTGGACCTGCTTCGCACGCTGCCCAATAACAAGCACTATGCCTCACCTTCAGCCGATGGCATCCAGAAACTCAGAAACGTGCTGCTGGCTTTCGCTTGGAGGAATCCAGACATCGGCTACTGTCAGGGACTCAACAGGTAAACGCACTCGCAAACAAGACTGCCGTCCTCCAAAATAGCTGTTAATGTTATAATTATTATCAAATTAAATCATTATTATGTATATAGCACCCTTGTTATACTGGGAATGTACTTCACTATATGTTAAATTAGCAATTAAACATAAAAAAGGAAAAACAATATGAAATAGAAAGGTATCATAATACAAGCAAAAAATAAATTGAATAATATGTTATGGTAAGAATTAGAAATAACAGATTATCTTCTGCATAACTCTTGCTACTTTTTATGCTGCTGTTTTAGTATTGTTGAACTATTACAAATCAACATTTATATTTCTACAGTGAAGCAGTAAAGGCTTCACAAGTGGCTCTAACTCTTTTCAACTGTTTTTGCATTATTTTCTTTTTATCCCCTGCAATTAAATCCTGTCAGGCTAGCAGCCATAGCGCTTCTCTATTTGGAGCAGGAGGAGGCTTTCTGGTGTCTCATCACCATTGTGGAAGTTTTCATGCCACGAGACTATTACACCAAGACACTCCTCGGCTCACAGGTACTATTAAAAGTCTGCGCCTCCGCTGGTAACTTTTTTTTCCCTTATTTTAACTTGGGGAAAATCCCAGAACTACTGCCTGGAGTAGAACAGTTGGAATCGGTTGGACCTTGTCCTCTTATCATGTGACTTTTAGATGACTGTGATTCATTAGTAAGTTCTGTATGTGTTCTGTGCAAGTAGCGTCACAGCAGTGCTTCCTGTTTAAACATAAGTAAGTGAGATGTTGAGTATGGGTGTAACCTGCTTAGGTGAATGATGGTCATGGAGCACAATGAGCTCACAGCTTTTCTTAATCCTGGTATGGAGCTCTAGGTGGTTTGATTTTTCTTACTTAGGCATGGTGCGTTAGAATCCAGGCAATTTGGAGTACATTTGTATCATAACTAAAGCCAGGAGATGTGTTAGTGTGCAGTATAATGTCACCACTATATACAGGGTGTAAACGCTGATTCAAGAAATTCAGGAAAATTAAATTTTAAACTTTGTACTAGTTGTCACTATAATTTACCGTATCATAATCAAACGTAAGACTTCATTACATACTGTATAATGCTGTTTTCTGAGAGAATTTTCTCACCAGTTGATTTTGCCAGGAGCAAAAAAATTTGCTGCAGTGTGACATAAGCAGTATTGCACTGTTCAGCATCATTATACTGAATATCAGCAGGTCTGTGACAGCTTTTGGTTCCACTTACAAAAATAGTTTTATTATTGTGTAATAGATGAAAGGTACAAATCATATATCATCACACCATATAGGGAAATGCCTCAGCAGTCATGTAATACCTCTTGACCCAATTCACATTACTTGACCAGAACAAAATAGCCAGTTCACTAGCTTCAAAAGTGAGGAGAGATGTAAAAGCCTGCTNCCAATTCACATTACTTGACCAGAACAAAATAGCCAGTTCACTAGCTTCAAAAGTGAGGAGAGATGTAAAAGCCTGCTAAATAATGAGATTGCAATAATGCAGTAGTTAGCAGTAAACAGTTAAAGACAGGAAATTGCAGATGGGTCTCATAAAGCACTTCTCATTCTACTTTTATGGTCAGTTACTTTGTTCTGTCTAGCAGCACTCTGTGCTATGCCATGTGACTTCTTCCATGTTATAAAGCATGATGTGGTGGTCTTTAATCCATTACTATAGATTTTCTATATGGTATTTCAAATCAGATCAGTTAACCCATCAATCTCCCAGGATCTGTTATTGGGAGGGAGATTGAGCATTCCTGTATTTTCTGAAATAATATGTTTTATTCACCCAAAATTCATCCTTATTCCTTGTCCTCATTGTCCAATCTGATATCACTAATTAGTGAATGCTTATTTGAACACTACAGTATAGCTAATATGTTAGATTTATGGTGGGATGGGTGTGTCAAGCAGTTTTTCTTTTTTTTTTTTTTTTTTTGGTCTGCAGGTGGACCAGCGTGTGTTTAAGGACCTGATGAGTGAGAAGCTGCCGAGACTTCATGCTCATTTTGAGCAGTATAAAGTGGACTTCTCCCTCATCACCTTCAACTGGTTCCTGGTGGTGTTTGTAGACAGTGTGGTCAGTGACATCCTCTTCAAGATATGGGATGCTTTTCTCTACGAGGGACCCAAGGTAAGAATGACTATCTGAACATCCACTTTTTGAAGTGTATCACTGACAAGGTAATGATATGCGCAGGATGTTGTGTATGAACAGTATAGATATTGACTAGTATACATTTGTCACAGTGTGTAATCAGACGGTTACCTCACGATTGACTTTTTTTTCTTTCTTTTTTTTTTTTTTTAATAAAACTACCACATAAATATATTTGGATCCATCGTTGCTGACCAGGTCTACATGAAACAGTTTTTTTTGTTTGTTTTTTCTTTTTTTCTACAACCACTCTCTTTCTGCTTGTGCAAAGTATAAAATACAAAGATATCAGATATTGTAATAATTTTTTCTTTAATTTATTTTATGGTCAGTTAATACCATGAAACCAAGTGATACTTTTAGACTTTTTTTCAAGCAAAAACCTACAAGCCTTTTTTAAAATAGATTTCCTTAGATTTTAATATTAATATTTAAAATTTTGTGATGTACAGAAAGAAAAAAAACGTCTCATGATATTGAACACTATGGTTATCATAGAGTGAATTTTTCCTACTGTGACCCCTAGTGTATGTGTTGGTGTGTCTGTGTGTGTGTGTGTGTGTGTGTGTGTGTGTGTGTGTGTGTGTGCGAGCATAGGCATGTGTCTGTTCCTGTGTACTGTAAAGTTGCCAATCAAGATTTTTAGATAAGAAAATCTTTTGTTTGAACCGTGTTAACAGAAAACTAGTCAGTGGATTATACTTACAAAGCACAAGGATTAAAATGACAAAATGTCAAACAACTGAAGTTTACTTAAGAACACCTGATACGTGAAGATGTTTAGTATAATACACTGCAGTAAACACATTATATTTCTCTGGAAGATTGTTTTGAGCAACAATAAATGTACCAGGATACAGGCTTAAATCACCTGATGATACTTTCATGTTTTTATGTCTTGGCTTATATGTCAAGGCCACATGGCTGTTTTATTGCAAACGATCTCAGGTCCCAACGGCTCCGAAACGATTACAAATATGAGCTGTCTTCAGAATGTCATATTTTGCAAAAATAAAATTCTGCAAATTCACACAAATTCACATTCAAGTAATAAATATTTAGTATTGTTGGTCTATTGGTTTGTTTGTTTAAACTAGCTTACATAGTTAACATTGCCATTTCACCAAGTTTTTTGCAGGAATATATACAGTGCCTATAGAAAATCATCATACCCCTTTGAAATGTTACTTTATTTGTCATACAGCCTGAAATCAAACCCGATTCCAAATAACTTTTCCAGCTTTATTTACAGTTTTGGTC
>CM074953.1:13534098-13564959 GCA_037577455.1 Pangasius macronema | reverse complement strand
TTTTATTTTCCAGGGTGTAATGTGACAAAAGGTAAAGGTTTTCACAGGGTATGATGATTTTCTATAGGCACTGTATTAGGAGTGTGCAGTTAACTGTTTGAGGCTCCAGTATTTGAATGCTAAAATCACCATTCAGGTATTCATTCTGTCCTGTGTCCACATAATGTCAGCAAAAAAGTATGAAAAAGAAAAGCATATGAAAAATAAAAATCTCTTGCTATTGTGGTGTGCATCAGGACTAAACAAAAAAAGCCTTGAGTTTGGGTGTTTTTTATTCTTGTGCAGGTGAGAGTGGACAAAAGGGAGAATTCATTTCCAGTAACGTTTAGTACAACTCCTTTAGAAGCTGTAAACTACAGTTGGCACCATTCGGTTTTGTAGATTAGACCTATTTTATACCAGATGCAACACAAGGCATGCTTCACGCACTCTGCGGTGCTTTTTCCATTTTGTACCAGCCATTTGTCTTGCATGGAGCATTCATGCATGCTTTATTCACACATTCACTTCATTCACGCCAGTTTTAACGGATAGCAGATGTGCAATGCCACGGTAAGGCTATAGGCTTAAATATTGATATTCATTGACGATGACGTTCAGCTTTCAAGCTTATGCTCTGTTTTTTTTTTTTTTAAATAGTTCTGTTCATTATTTCTCTATTTTACATCTAAAACGTAAACACACCACAGACAGAACAGAAGTATAACTGCTGTGGGAAAATGATTCTGGATTACAGCGCATAATATTATTAATACCTACAAGTTCAAATAATCCTATGTCATTAACTCTTACACATATCTGAGTATTAAAATTAGGCAGAGGGTATATCCCTTCCACTTTAACCATGTCAGTTGGTTCATGTTACAGATGAACATAGTGTTGATAAAACCAGCACGCTGTTGACTGCTGTTTCCAAATAAAGCATAAACAGTCACGGAAAGCAAAACAGGTACAACTAGAACAGCCTTATAAGTAAGCCTGCAGGAAAAGGTTTAAATAGCATGTACACAGATTAGGTTATTGTGCCATTTAAGGTAGCAAATATAGAGTAGTACAGTGAACCTAACAAAGTGTTCTTCTGAAGCTAATCCGTGATGATGGTTCAAAAGAGGTTAATCTTATTCACAACATGTTTATACAGAAAATCTTTTCAAAACACTTTTTTGAGCTCTTTGACTCTTAGGATCTGGTATCATCCAGAACAGAATGTTTTCCCTTTTGACTCTGGTTCCTCTGAGAGTTTTTTTTCCTCGTGTTGTCTCAGGGAATTCCTTGCAACTGTCACTTCTGGCGTGCTCAGTACGAATCTAAATGTGGATTTCCGTGAAACTGCTTTGTGACAGAGTCTACTGTTAAAAGCACTATACAAATAAATTGAATCGAATTGAATTGTTTTGATGCCACTGCAAAGGCTATTCAATCAAAAATTTACCTCCCACACGTGTGAGACATGAGGTATTTTATGCTACCAGGTCAGTGATCAGATCTTTTTCAATTCCTGTTCTTTTTTTTGGGGATTTGTGCCTTCTGTGTTATCTACATTAAGTGAAATTCATCTCAGTGTGGTTAAGGTTTTGAATTTCCTGACAAAACCACTGTGTGTTTTCAGATGCAGTGGCATGTTTTGGGTTATGAATGCTTCCTTTTTCTCTCCTCACTTTCCTCTTTTCATCTCCCTGGTACGGTATAATCTCAGTCTTGTATGTCCACGAGACTTTGTCACAGAACTCTCCAGGACTTCTGTGTACGTCGTGGTAATCTGTATCAAGGAGAGGGTTCATATTCTGCTTAACAGTTGAAGATGTTGCTTTGTGATTGAACATGGGGAGAACATGCAAAAAGTAACTCGAGCTCAGGATCAGACTGGAGACCCTGGATGTGTCAATAATACAACAGCTAAAACACAAAATATTAATGATGTCCTTCAAGAGTTTGTTAAGGATAACGTTTCATTCTTCTCAGGAGGATTCTAAACAACAAATGAGAGAGCCACATCTAACTTTCTTTCTTTATTTTGATAGATCATTTTTCGCTTTGCCCTCGCTCTCTTCAAGTGCAAAGAGGAAGAGTTTTTGAAGTTGCAGGACCCCATGGCCATCTTTAAGTATCTTCGATACTTCACACGGACAATTCTAGATGCAAGGTGAAGTGTGTTTGTGTGTGTGTGTGTGTGTGTGTGTGTGTGTGTGTGTGTGTGTGTGTGTGTGTGTGTATTTTTAAATTACACATTTCAGTCACTCATATTCATAAACCACTGATGTTTAGGTTCAAGAATATTAAAATGTCTTTCTCTCTCACAGAAAGCTGATGAACATGGCTTTTGTGGACATGAACCCGTTCCCCTTAAGGCAAATCCAAAACCGTCGCACTTTTCATCTGGAGAAGGTTCGACTGGAGCTCACGGAGCTGGAAGCCATTCGCCAGACATTTTTACGTGAGAGAGAGACCTCCCAAGACGGACGCACGCTTATCAGTGATGACGAGGAGGACAACTGAATCCGTGCCAGGCAGAAACGACACATGCGTCTGTGAGAGACAGTGACATACCTTTTTTTTTCTGTTGCACCCATCAGTTTGCTTATAGAGATGCAGTGTTTGGGGCAAATATTTACAGTAAGTGATCTCTTCACTTGCTTGCATTGTGGTCTACATGAAGCAGCCATTTTAAATTCAACAATGAGAAGGGCAGGAAAAGGTAAGGTTCTCAACAGTCACTACCAACTAGAAAACTATAACAAATGAATGTCTAGGGGAATAACAGTCCACACATTGGGAAGTGAGATAGTGTTTACTGGGCAAAAGTTTAACTTTCATATGTCACACTGGACATGCAGTTCAAATACACCAGTGTCATCACGATCAAACTTCCATGTTTCACACTCGGGTTTATTGATTTAGCGTTGACTGTCACTTGTTTACGTCTTTATATCAAGCTCGTATTAGCACTGTGTATTATTTTCTGTTATTCATGTGCCTTCCTTCATTCATCTCCAGTAACTTTTATCCTGGTCAGTGTGGCTGTGGTTTCAGATCCTATCCCAGGAACACAGGGCATGAGATGGGAATATACCCTGGGTAGGCTGTCCATCACAGGCCATCATGCACACACACACACACGCACACACGCACACACTCTTATTCACACCTAAGGGCAGTTTAGAGTAGCCAGACGACATGTTTTTGGGAGATGTAGACTCTGGAGAAAACACACAGGAACATGGGGAAGAACATGCAAACACGTGATGTGTGTGTGTGTGTGTGTGTGTTTAACCTGTGCTCATGATTTAAATTCTTGCTTGTGAAATTCAATATTTCAGGTTTTGAGCCTCATAAATTTTCTTGGTACTTCTATTGCTGTTTTCATTTCCTTATGAAGCACTTAAATCACTTTAAATGATGGACATTCAGCTAGTTCAGGGAAGCTGAAGATGCTAAAGGCTGAACCGAGAAGTAGCGAATTCTCTCCTGTGTGTTCATGAAGTATCTGCAGAAGCTCAGTGAAAATTCCTTTGTACAGTCATATGATGACACTTAGCTGCTGGAAAACAAACCTTAGACAATGCATATCATTTAGTCTGTCAGAGCCGTGCTGCTTATTTTCTGCTTGAGTGACATTCCTTTTGTTAGCAATCAGCTGGGTTTGGACCAGTTTGAATCCTCATCTGTCAGGATTCAGCCATATATCCAGTGCTGTTCGTGTCGTGTATTATTCAACTGTCTAGTGCAGCTTTAGTTCAGGACGATTTTTGATAATTGGCAGTTGTGGCCTTGAATTGTAATGCAGCATTGTGAATATAAGTTTATAGAACTGAAAACAATTTCCCATATATTGATAAAGTTATGAACATGACCTTGTTCGGACATAAAACCATGACTAACTTACTCCAAATGGCGGAAGAAGGTGTCCCTCGTCATAAATCATAAAAAAAATTATTATTATAATAATAATAATAATAATAATCTTTTATTATGTGCAACATTGATACACATTCCATTCCTCATTTCACATTTCATTCCTTCGTAACGGACAAAAATCACAAAGTAACTTAAATTTTTACTTAAATGTACAAAATTTCCCGGACACACTACTCCCTGTCTTAATGTTAGCTTATTGCCCTTTTCTAATGCTGGCTTTAATTTTGATATGCTATTATGCCCTCTTTAAAAAAAAATCTGATTTAACTTTCATTTGTGACATGGCATGTATACTTGTATCAGAAGTATTATAACCCTTTTACTTTGATATGTACTGGTGTTTTTCCACAGGTTATCTTACAGGTAGTTTTTTTCTGCCCAATGTTTTACCTTTAATATCAGAAACTGCTCAGTACTTAACCATGTGTCTCAGAAAAAATGAAATCTTTGACTCTTTGTTCAAAGCTGTGAATTTTCTCGTTGAGAGCTGGTCTCTCAGAGTGCCATTTATGTTTTTGGGATTTTTGTAGGATCTAAAATTTCCATAGTGTAGTTATCAGTGACGAAATGACTTCTTTATACCTGTATGCCGTACATTATAATAATTTCACTTTTCATTAAGGACATTTGCTGTGCACTGCCCACGACATTTGGCCAAAAACGTAACATTCCTAGTTTTATGTATCTTCTATATAAATTACATGTAGGCCTTGTTTTTAAGCAGATATATTTTAGCATTATCTACCCCAGCCTTTTCCACTGCTTTCACTGAATAAGCTAGCATGTCTCATTGGCATTGTTATGGTTCAGCAATGCATCGCACTGTGCTATACTTGCATAATTGCATATCTACTACTCCTATATGTATGAAACTGTTTAGAAACCATGTAATGCATTTAAATGAATCAAATATTTCATAGTGTAATCATTTTGGTCTTGTTCTGCTCAAGTGGCTTGATCAATAAATTTCATCACCATAAAGTGCATTGGTGTTTCAGAGTGGAGTGTGTGTTATGTGTGCAGGCACGTTCACTTTTTCTGGTCAAGTCTTTGTGTAACGGAAGAAGACTGTACAGGTCAGTCCCTAAAGGAAATTGAAAATAGGATAACGCTGCACCAAAACAATACAGAAGGCTCACCTCTACTTCCTTCCTGTTATTTACCCTCACTAACCTCATGTCCTTGCTGCCTGTGCGGAAATTACATCTCCAGTCACAGTGGTCTGTAAATATCATAGATTTCATTATTATAATAATTCTGAGCTTTTAATTGTCAAGCCAGTGCCTTCTCCTGCAGGTGGCAGTATTTCCTGTTGAGACAAGTTCTTCATTAAAAATGTAGTTTATTGGAAATGTCTTGATACTGTGTTACTTTTCAAGTAATCAAACAGCCAACAAAAAAAGCTTATACAGTTATCAGAGGGGGAAACTTGCTTTAGTGAGGTTTTTACTGCAAACTGTTAGTTTCCTAAATCAAAAAAATGTTAATGTAGCTACATCACAATACTACAGTGCTATACTATACATATAATACAGTGCAGTATAATGCCATAGGTATTAAAGCTAGGTTCTTATCTAAGTGACTGACCTCAGTATTATGGTACAGAATAGAACTCGCTATTTACAGCCTGCGCATGCGCAGAGCGCGCCTTGCAAACATACACGCGCGTGCACTCAAGTGAAGGCAGTTACTCCGTTAAGAAGCGCGAGCGGGTCGGAGGCGCGTGAAATATACAACCGGGAACCGAGTGCACAACCGGTCAGCTAGTATACTGCCACTAAGAAGGACACGGAGGTAAGAAAGAAAGGTAAGAGAACTGTCTTGAGAACTTGCGGAGACGTCTTTGTAAAAGTTTGAGTGCGCTTGAACTTTTCTGACTGAGTGAGGACGTGACATTGTTGTCGCCTAACGTTGCGTGCTAATGATAATACACGCTGACAGGAACATTATAGCTGTGAGCTTAAAGAGGCTAATTTAACGCGAGACTTACTCATGTCGCTGTTTGTGGTGCTCAGTTGTCCACATCTCCTGTGTGGTAACTGCCTAAAAAGTAAACACTTACTACATTATCAGCACGCTGTCATACTGATCTACTGGCTTATGCTGGTTAATGGTGTAACACCAACCTGTATAATAATAATAATAATAATAATCATCATCATGATCATCATCATGATCATCACAGTACCAGAAGAACACACTGTGCCATTTTAGATTAATGCATTTACTGACATCTTGTGCTCATCTAATTAACTTCAAGTTAGTATGTCGGGATGGAAGGTGGACCAACATAACCGGTTCAGTCTATAGTGAATGTACGAGAGACGGAACGTGTGTCAAATTCAGAGGAAACTAGTAGAGCTTATTAAATATTGAATATTAAAATGTGCACAATATATAGAATACAGATTGAACCATGTGTAAGTTGAAGGTTGAATTTAATACTGTTGGTTGTTTTCTTTCCAAAAGCTTTTTTTTTCTTTCCATGATTTCATTAATAATATTAATTTACCAGTCATGTAGAGAATCCAGCAAGACAAAAGAAGAATGACGGAGCGGGACCTTTTTTTAGGACAAGAGAACTCTTTTTACTGAGTATAACAAGACAATGATTTGCTTTATTTTAACCATTTAATGTGACCCTAAGACATTTAGAAAATGAAAGCAATGCGATTTCCTCAAGCAACATATGAGGTGATAAATGAGGTTCGACCTCTGTGATGTGATGTGAAGGAATGCTAGTAACATGCTGGAACACGTGCCTGTTATATGGCTATGCACTATGTGCTTATCAGCTGTTTCAGAAAGGCATCAAAACAGACATGAACATATATTTTTACAGCATCTCTGTTCCTGCACTGACGAGGGCAACTCACTGGAGCTGCAGGCCTGTTTATGTGCTCGAATTTAATGAAGATTTAATCGTCATCAATGAGGACATCGAGCATGGCTGTGTTCAAGCAACAGAAAGTGGAGGATTTTTATGAGATTGGAGAGGAGCTTGGAAGGTGAGTAATATGATAAATTATTGTCGGATTCCCCAAAACTTAGTCATCATAAGTGAAGTGTACGGTTTACTGTTAAGAGCATTATGATCGTTTTGCATGCATTATACTTGATGGGCCTGGAGAGTGTGTTTAAAGAGCCTGGCTAACAGATGTTTGCTGAGGCTGGAGAAGGGAACATCTGCAGTGGGATTACATAGTTATAATAATTTGGGAACTTTGGCAGCACACAGAAATGTTCTTAGACATTACCCTAGAGTAAAGCGTATATTTAAATGAGTGTAGTTTAACTTTATCGTAGCTCTCACATAGTCAGTTTATTAGACAGTCGTGAAAGACTTGAGTTCCTTTTTTCACTTCTGTTACCCAGGTTTTTTTTTTTTTTTTTTTTTTTTTTTCTCTTTTCTCTGCTGCAAAGAACACTCCCCAAAAAGCTGCCCCAACAGGCAAGGCCAGCTCTCGTCACTCAAATTATGGATATCAACTGTGAAAACATTACTCACAGCATCTTTTCATCAGGTAGTAGTTATAAATCTATCCAAAAAGGAAGCGAGGTTATAGTGTTGAATTGCTTGTTAGCTTTCAGGAAAGGTGTGGCCATACGCCCAGCTGGATGTCCTTTCTCCCTGACATCTGAATGAAGAGGCTGTGAAAAGATGGCTGTGGTATAAGCTGCACTTAAGCCTACTTTAGGACTAGGACTGGCTACCAATTGAAATCTGAATCATTAAACATTGTAACAAACAAAATAGTCAAAGCTTTGCACATGGGAGTGACTGCTAGATTGGAGTACATTTATTGTTGCGGAAGAGGTAAGTTGAAGAGCCGTGCCCTGTGGCTACAACATGGTTGTGTGTTATTGTTGTGAATATATATATATAAAGAGCCACCATCTGGCTTTCTCAGTGCTCTGTCCCTCAATTTAGGTTTCAATTTATGTGACACCCTGGTGTAGAGAAGAGGGGATGTGACTGGACTGTACAGCAGCTCAGATAAGGTGGAGCAGACCTCTGATTTTGAATAAGCATCTACAGTTGTAGCTTTAACAGTTCGGAGATGAATCTCTTTTCAGATCAGCGCCCACTGGAAAGGCAACAGTTTGCATTTCCAGTGTTAGGGTAGTAGTGTGGTTATCTGTCAAGTGGTCTGTATTAGTAATCATCACTCTGTGGAATGATTTCTGTACCACAGATGGAGAATAGTGTTCAGCAGTATGTGAATTTTAAGCATGCTGTAAAAAAAAAATAAAAAATAAAAATTCTGATCTGCTATGGTCAAGTGTAGTGGAACTACATGTGTGAACAAACATACAGCACCTAAAAATGAAAGAGGAAACGTGTGCGTGTGGTTTCACACAACTGTCTGTGATCTGTAAGAGCCAAGCAGCTGTTTTTTTTTTTTTTTTTGGTGATAGTCAAGCAGGGTACAGAAGTACGTCAGAGAAACATAAAAGTGCAATGATTAAAGCATAGAAAAAAACAAAAAACAAGAGATGTCAAGTAGTTAGCCATACCACAGACACTTCCAGTCCTTCACTGTACGCCACGTGGGCGCTGGTTACTGAACACGTCACTTCATGCATCATTTAAGTGTGCATTGTGGAGAAAAGTGAGACCTTACACACCTCTTCCATGATGCTGATGTGTGGCTGTACACAGGGCTTTAAATAAATTGGGGCTGCACTCTACTGTGGTGGGCTGCACTCTATTGTAAACCATCTGAGATTAATTTAGCTTCCACATAACACTGCATTGGCCACCAGAAAATGTCACATTTTGTCACGGGGCAGTTGCTGTCATCCTGTTAGCATGCTACGAGTCTTTTTGTATGTAATCTCTCATGAGCTACACCACATTCACAGATTCACAGTGATGTGATGTGATGTGATGTGACCTGACCATGATGTGGATGAAGAGAAAATGGAGAGAAATGAAGAGAACGTGATCTCTGTGACTGTGATCATGGCATGGCTGCTGGTGCCAGAAGGGCTAGTTTGAGTTTCAGTTTCAGAAACTGATGATCTCTCAGCAGTCTCTAGCTTATACACAGAATGGGGCGAAAAACATCTGTTATGCAGTCATAAACGCCTTGTTGGTGAGTGAGGTCAGAGGATGGACAGACTGGTTCAAGCTGACAGGAAATCTATGATAACTCAAATAGCCATTCTTCACAAGAAACAGATCTCAGAACACATATTCTTGTTATTTCCTGACAGAAAAAATGAAAAAATGCAACTCATGACACCTCTGTAAAAACATGGTTAAGCTGTAGGAGGAAGTGAGATGAAGGAGAGATATGCATTAATGCACTGCTTGTATAGAGCAGTATAAAATTCTGGATTTACGTACCTTCAGACAGAGTATCAGTCTATACGTCATAGTTTTGTCTCTCGTTTTTAGTCCACATTAAACCCAGAGCTGCTGGTTTGCTCAACGGAAGTTTTGTCATATCTGTGTCCCAAACGTTCTTGCATTATCAAGCTCTAAGGTTCCTGTGGTACATTTCCAATGTGAATATAAATATATAAATATAACTTAAGTAGTGATAAATAAATGCCATGCTATTTGTAAAAGTAACTTAAAGATGCTATTACCGTTTATGACTGTTCCAGAAAATAGCTATAATGTCTGTGTAGTTTGCAATTATTTCGTTTTATGTGCCAGTGTGATTATTTAACAGATTAGTACAGAATCATGTACATGTTTGGGCTTACTGTTTCAAGCGTTTGTCTGGCAGCAGTCTATAAATGTTGTGTATAAAAGCATCAAGCTGTGCTGAGATGAAGTAGGGACACAGAATGGATAGGGTATGAAGCAGCTGCAGAAAGCGGTGAGTGAAGTGAAGTACATTTGCCTGGGAGGGATAATGAGCTGTGTGGGATTTTTGACCCCTGCTGAAAAGATTAGTGTTTCAGCGGAGATGACAGCCAAAGTAAAGTGTTCTTCTGAACATGACTTTCTCAACTTGACATAAGTCGTGAAACAATAAAAACGAAGAATTAACGTATCCTCCTTCTATTGACAACAGTGGTGAGTACGTCTGAAAACACGCGGTCATATATGTCATCATATACAGTAGGGTTTCAAAACCCTGAGACCACACGGAAAATCTTAGATTGTTTTCCTTTGGAATCAGAAATAAAGAGAATGTTACAGAATTGTGAAATATTTAAAACAAAGAAAGTAAATGTTCAACATTCTGCATTATTTCTAGGACCCTATGTAAATGTAAGCAAGTTTGTGATACTGACCGTGTTAACTGCTTTGTACAAAAGGTCAGATTTTCCCCGTGTCTAATCTCTTCTATTGAAGCATGTGTTCAAGCCACACACTGATGGAGTTGATCTAAAATGCATCAGAAGGTTTCACACAAACTTATGGAGTCCATGCCAGCTTGAGTGTACACTGTCATTAAACGTTTTTCCCGTATATGGTTGATGATTCTTTCTAAGTGTCTAAGATAAAAAGTGAGTTCGACAGTTAATATATTAAAGTAATGCAAATTATTGTATTAAATTAGAAACAAATGCAAAATAGAAGCATTTTCGCTGACGTTTGGAACCCACTGTAGTTTCACTTCTACTTAAACTACTTAAAATCCTTTTCACAGCCTCACAAATTAGTGGATACCTCAGTTAAGCTTCATGAATTTGGGTTCCCTCAGGCTGTGGGGTTAAAGTTAAATATTGTATGTAAATATTAGGATGGCACCATTCACTCAAGCACATGGCCTTGACATAGTTCACAAACAGCAGCTGCTGGGAGTGGAAAGACTAGTGAGACTGAGCGCTGCAGGCGAGTTTAGAGCAAAGTCAGCTGGCATGCTTGCTATGGTTTCTGAGAAAGTGGTTGGAGGGAGACTTGTAATGGAGCTTGTTTTATGAGGACAACCAACACCACAGGGAGACCTTTGGTGGAGGTGTTGATCTCAGTATCATCGAAGCATTCTAAGCTGGACTTGGGTGATTTAAACTCAAAGGCTTTTAAGAGGTATTGAGTGTGTGTAGCTGCTTCTGTGACCTTTGAGGCATTTCTCAGAAAAGCCTCCAAAGGCTCATGATATTTTTTATAATGTTCTTTACAAAGACATTATTCTGTTTCAGACTCTTTCTGTTAGACTCCTTTTGTTACGAAGGGTCACTTCAACAAATCACTCCATTTTTTCCCCCTGTGTTGCTGCAATAAGCCAGGTCAGCTAGCAGAATGTTTGACACTGGTCTCTGGGGTTGTGCTCTAGATAGAACAGATGCATAGAACATTTGAGATGGTCAGTGACTTAGACCCCAAGGTAATTTTTCCCCCTTTTTTTCCCAAGACTCTAATAAAGAAGGCCAGCCCTAAGGCTTTACATTCCAGCCCACCATGTTTTGGTTAGCTGTACTGTGTGTGTGTGTGTACATGTGTGGGTGGGTGTTTATCTCTCTGGAGTATATGGACCAGGAACAGCCTCACCTATATTTCCATGTCAAGACATCTGAATTGTTGTTCTGATCTGAAAGTGAATGTATTTGTTCACCGGGATTTAATAATTAACATAATCAGATACAATGGGTTGTGCTGTTATAGGAATATAATCAACGACAGGGTGGGTATACCACAGCAATTTGGCAACAGTTCAAATTTGTAATTAATTGTAGTTATGTTTTATATGCCCCATCGTGGAACACACACGTGAATTTTGCAAAATATACAGTGGAATTATGCCACACTTCCTATTTGCATGGCATGATATGGTATTTAGTTGCCTTTCATGGCAAAACCTTTTGAGATATTAAAAACTCCTTTGGAAATTTGTGTAATTCATATCTTGTTAGCATGCTTACAAAATCTGGTATGAATCCTCTAGGAGAAGTATTTCTGTAAACCTGCTTTGTGACAGTGTCCATTGTTAAAAGTGCTATATAAATAAAACGGAATAGAAACTGAATTGAATTGAACTGAAGTATGAAAACGTTTGGTACATAAGCCAGATGGTGGCACTATGACAATGAATCACTAATGTCATGTTTATGTTACTATGCCCTATTATTTAAGATACATGTGAAGTTCGCACCACGTTGCAATATATACAGTGGAATTATGCCACACTTCCTATTTCAGTGTCGTCACATGTTACTTTATTGCCTCACAATGGCAGCACCATTCAAGATATTTAAAAGAAAAAATCACATTTTAGCATTTTACATACAGTGTTATCATGCTGACCAAATTTGGTTTGAATCTGATGAAACCTGTAGGAGTAATATTTCAAAACTCCCAAAATGGCTGACTTTTTGTTGGGCGGAGATGATGCATGTGATTTGTAAAATTTATCTTAAAAAGACCCGTGTGCCTACCAAATTTGTTGCATGTAGGTGAAACTGGATGGCCACAATGATGAAAAATGTGACAGGGGACACTATCGCACCACTGGGCCATACTCAGGTTTTTGCCGGATATTTTAACTTGCTAAGATGGCATTTTTGCCGTGTGATGGCTAACACCTCTGATGCATGTACCAAGTTTCATGCCAAGCACCTCAAAAATGCAACAACTTGGGCCCTAAAAATGTAGCTGGTCACATAACTGAGAAGCCACAAACGTGCAATTTCCTCTGTCTTGAAGATTCTCATGTGACAGAAAACGTAGAGACAGCCTTACCTCTGTTACAATGCACAGACACCAAAAAGCCCAACACATTTTAATCTGTTTATTGTTAGGCTTAGATTATATGGAGCGTCCTCCATACAAATCTCTATAAGTTAGCCGTTTATATAGAAACGATAGAGTATTAGAAAAAGCACATGTAAACCTCTGACTTGTCTTGCACCCACAGTGTAACAGATTTCAAGATGGTTAAACTTAGAAACCTTTGTTTTAACATTTGTTTCAACTCAAAGTCAAGACAATGGATTGCTATACGCTTCATTTTTGAAAACGTATAAACTTGAGTTTCCAAAACTTGTCATGACAGCTGGAGTTAAAGAGAAGAAATAAGTTCACATAAGTTAATGTGGCTATCATACTGTCAGCACTGCTGTTATAGAAAATCAGCACATTCTGACCAATCAGATTGGCGAATGGTATAATTAAACTATAGTAATGCTCAAGTGAATTAAACAATTCAGTATTTGCTGTCTAAAATAAATCAAAAGCTTAGTTTGCCTATTTTTTTAAATGCTTTCAGACATGCACCAACCTGTGAGATCAGTTTATACATTCCTGTATGGATTTGCCAATGGCGACTTCAAAACATTACCAGAAAATTGTGTACTTTTTTCTGTCCAAGTGTGTGAGTCTGTCAGGGTCCCTCACGACCAACCCTCTGTCGTTCACCTTCACCTCAGCAGCATCTAGAGCAGGGATGAGGCAGGGATCTCTGTCGTGTTTAATAAAGAAATGAGCATCATTTCACAAGCATCCTACAGAAACATCCTGCAGTATCTTTAAGGTGTGACACAGTCTGTAATCTCTGACCTTCTTCAGGATGACTGCGACAGAGAGAATATTTTTTTCGCATATTTCAGACTGGACGCTCTTTCCGTCTTTCACTCCGTGTCTCAGTCAGAGCCCTCTCCTGGCTCTCCACCTCCACACTATCTGCATTCTCAAGCTGGCCATCTGGAGTGTGCACTGGTGGGACTCTGCCTTAATAGTGCAGCCTGATAGAGTGATAGGACAAGGAGTGCACTTGAAAATCAAACGTGGCACTACTTAGTCAACTCTGATACAGCTTCCTACTCGTGCATTCCACACACAGTGCTGCAGTGATGCAGTCTGGCAAAGATTCAGGGATTAAATCTGACACAGGAAAGTATTTTCCTGCATCCATTCTTAGTGTTTAGTGTTAATTATTTCTGGACTTACTGAAGTGTATATGGTGTATATGCAGGAGACATAACACTGGGGCAATGTGTGTTGTAGAAAATTAGGAATATCCACTAGTGCTCCCCCCTTTTTGCTGTACCAGAGGAATGCTTGCATTTGTTTTTTTTTTTTAATAATTGCTCAGTGTATGTGATTCTTCATGCTTCTGTCTTCACAACATGATACAACCTGTATCAAGCAAGAATATTTTTAAAATTAACGTGCTTCCTTTCAAATCCCTTCCCTCCAAATTCATTTTGTTCAGTCGGAATTTGATGACCTAGACAGTTATGTTGAATACAAGGAAGCTGTGTTGTAAAACTGCAGGAGGAAACAAGTGCAGAATGCTTGACACTGTAGTAAAGCGAGTAGGAGACAAGCATTTCTCTACTTCTCTCTGTGTGTGTGTGTGTGCGTTCTTCCTACTCCATACCTCCTGTGTAATGCAGGCCAGATGAAGGGTTTCCTCTCAAAGTCTCACTCCGTGGGAGATGTTTTGTTTCCCATTTTGGTCGTGAAGCGGGTGATGAATTCCAGCACAGGCACCACAGTGTAATATAACCAGTCTAAAGTCACTTATTATTACCTCAGTGTATAATTTGATAAAGAAATTCTATAAAATGCTTAGTTAAAAGTCAATTCCATCCAATTTCAGTTCAGCTTATTTATTTATAGAGCTATGTTAACAGTGGACATTGTCCCAAAGCAGCTTTACAGAAATATGTAAATTCCAGATATAATACTATTTTTGAGCAAAGCAAAAAAAAAAAAAAAAAACAGCTTGTGTTTTTGTCCTTCTTGTCACAGAAGTTTACACCCATTACATTTACAGTTGGTGATTTTGTGTTGATCTTACACTGCAAATACATTTTGGGTATAATGTAATTTTGTATAAGTTTGGTAGTGTCTTAGTGATAGACCTTTTTTTTTAGCTTGTAGATAACTAGCTAATAATCTAGCTGACACTACTGGTCGTTACATAAGTATTTAATATCAGCTTTTTAATTATACAATTAGATAGCAGCCTGTTTCACCATGTGTTCAGAGATCTTGGGAGATAATGTCAACAATCTTCATTTTTCTCTAAAGACGTCTGACAAGTCACACATGCTTTTACACTCACAGTGTCTCGAGATGAGATTTATGGGTCAGAGTGGAAGCATTTATAACATTTTCTGCGATACTGTTGCTAATTAACGCTCGTTTTTCCACTAATTATCTATGTGAAAAAGGAACTGATCTTGAAACTCATAATTCTGCTCATGTTGTCATACAAATCTGTATATTGTGATATATAATTATTGTACAAAATATCATATCAGTGATATTGGCAACTTCTGTTTTTCCATTGTTTTTGTTCTAATAATTTCTAACAAGCTTTTTTTTTTTTTGTCTTTTAGTGGGCAGTTTGCTATAGTGAAGCGATGTAAGGAAAAGAGTACAGGTGTAGAGTATGCAGCAAAGTTCATAAAGAAGCGCCAAAGCAGAGCGAGCAGAAGAGGAGTGCGGCGAGAAGAAATCGAAAGGGAGGTGAACATTCTCCAGCAACTCCAGCACCCCAACATCATCTCACTGCACGATGTCTACGAGAACCGCACCGATGTGGTGCTCATACTGGAACTGTAAGCAACATTTACACACACAGCCTGGGTATCGTATATGGAGCACACAGTGAAGCTGAAATGAGTGTATTTTGAGTTCTGACACTGACTGGGCTAATTATGACATTCAGCTTATTGCATGTTAGTGCCTAATTAGCTGCCAGTGTGCGTATGCCTCTCTGTGTTTGTAAGTATGTCTTTAGGATGCTCCCATGATACAGTCTCTTTGTATGTTGTGTGTTTTTGCATATTACACAGGCAGATCTGAATGTCAGTTCTTTGGCATTCCTGTGAAGCTCCATACGGGTTTGTTCATGCTCTAATGTGTGCATAAGTACATGGCAATCCAATTAGGACTAATTGTGGGTTGAATTCCATCAGTGCTGTAGGGGAATGTCAGAAGCTGTCAGGAGCCAGTCAGCTGCTCAGATCTTTAAACGAAAAACATCCAAGTAGAGTCCCCAGAGAGGCAGCAAGTGAAAGCAGCATTCATTTGCCGTGCAGAGAAAGTTAATACATTTTATAAAAAGAACATATGACAAGAAAATATGCGTAGATAGTTCTGATAAGATCTGTGGTTAAAGTCAGTTTTATATTATGATAACAGAGGAAGTACTTTTTTTTAACCTCCGAATTTGAGATTGCAGAGAACATGTAGATTGTGAGAAGATCTAGGAGTGTGAGTTTATTTTCACTCTATTTTTTTTTTTTTGGTTAAACAAATTGACATCTTCCCTTTTATTGCTTACATATTACACAATCAAGATTATCAGTATAATATAAATTATAGATCAGATGGAAATGTGTCTGTGTGGTATCTATACTGTTCTATGTTATAGTGTTTATGTACTAGCTGCAGAACACTGTCTTGTGTGTGTGTGTTTGTGTGATTGTGTGTGTGTGTGTGTGTGTGTGTGTAAGGGTATCTGGAGGAGAGCTGTTTGACTTCCTGGCCCAAAAGGAATCCCTGAGTGAGGAGGAGGCCACTGAGTTTCTTAAACAGATCCTTGATGGGGTCCACTACCTGCACTCCAAAAAAATTGCACATTTTGATTTAAAGGTATCTACTTTGTCATAAAAATGTATGTCTAACTGCACCTTTAAGAAACAGCTAGGTCTAAGGTACTTCAGTTGCTGGTAAAGGGACATGGCACTACAATAGCTTATGAACGTATATGTTTCTTTTTTTCTGCCTCTCTTTTTACACCATAACAACCTAAAAACATAAAAATTTAAGCAGGCTGAGCAGTAGTCATATCTTATCTGTTATAATGCTTATAAAACAGCCTATGTATATCATACTGTATTATGCACACCTATGAGGAGATGGAAGAAATAGGAAATGGACTTGTTGCCATGGTAGCAGACCATTTCTGCGTTGGCCTATATAGAGGGTCTGTACTGTTTAGCACCGTTGCATAGCAACACCTGTAACTAACAAGAGGAGACCTGCACCTGTGTTTGGGGCTTGTTAAAAATACTTTTGGTGAGATAATTTAATAGATGCTAAGTTTTATACCTGTATGATTCTTTGACACATAAAACAGTCTGTTTGTTTGAAATTTACTGTGCTTTTAAAATACTGCACTTTTGACATTTTTGAGTATTGTCTGTATAATCTTAAACTTCTGTTGGAGTACCATTTCCTGTGTTATTCCTATACTTCTCCTGTACTTCATGTTTTATTACACAGCTTAAACGTCCTTAGACACACACAGCTGGCATTGCAATTATTGCCCAGTCATCTCCAGAGACTGTTTATTATTTATACACCACAAGGTTAACAGCCACACATGAGGGAAGTCAGGCATTCAGATCTTACTGATAGTCTCCATCCTGTTTTTCTAAGTGCTGCATCTCCTCACTCGCTGGCCTGCAGAAGGGCTATGAACACTCTCATGGCTAATATTAACACCATGATATTGTAGATACTGTGAGATTATGGAAAGTCATTGAAAAAAAGATTATTGAGTGTAAAATGCCTATTATGTCAGTCAGAGGAGAACTTTGTCCAGTGTTGTAGAAAGATCATTCTGGTGATAGTCTGCATTTCATGTCTTTACACTAATTATATAGATTCCCCTCCAAAAGTATTGGAATGGCAATGCCAGTTCTTTTGTTTGTGCTATACACTGAAGACATTGGGGTTTGAGATCAAAAGGTGACAGTCTTCTTCGAACGGTGGATTGTGATACCTTCAACCCTGCCTTGTGAAGGTTGTTGGTGATGTCACTGACTGTTGTTTTTGGGTTTTTCTTGACATCTCTCACAATGTTTCTGTCATCAGCTGCTGTTGCAGTTTCAGGACATTCCAAATTGTTGTTTTGGCTATGATTTTCCTTATTTGCTCAGCTTCAAAATGGCTTGCTTTTCTCCCATAGACAGCTCTCTGGTCTTCATGTTAGCTTATCCAAATGCAGTGTTCACAGGTGAAACCCAGGGCTCAAACCAAGAGTAGATATTGAAATTCCAATCTATCTTCTCATATTCATCTTTTGATCTCAAAACCAAATGTCCTCAGTGTGTAGCAAAAACAGTAGAATTGGACTTGCCATTCCAAAACTTTCGGAGGGGACTGTATCTTTTGTGCACATTGTTTGATGTGTTATTTTGTCATATTTTTATATTTTTTATATATTTCTTTGGATTTCAGCCTGAGAATATTATGCTGCTAGACAAAAATGTCCCTCTGCTGCGGATCAAACTTATTGACTTTGGCTTGGCACATAAAATTGAAGATGGGGTCGAATTCAAAAATATTTTTGGTACACCCGAATTTGTGGGTAAGTCAGAATGTGCAGGCGTAAGACATCATCACTATATACTATCCAAACATTTCAAGTGAATCACCTTCATGTAAATAGAGTAGTTAGACTGTTGTTTCAGCAACAGCTGCGGTTCAGTACAATTATGACCATATTGCATTGCAATGTTTGCTATTTGAAATATCTTTAGAAATATCTTATGGTCTATTTTCAGCTCCAGAGATAGTCAACTACGAGCCTCTGGGATTACCAGCAGACATGTGGTAAGTGATCCTAATAGGGTGGTTCTTTGGGTTTGGGTAAAACAGGCATCTCTAAGGTTTCATGGCTTAATGTTTTTTCCACCTTCTCCTTCCTTTACAGGAGTATTGGTGTCATCACATACATCCTGTAAGTGTGAATTGAGGATTGTGGATTCTCAATTTCAGGTGTTATTTCTGTGGGCTGGTGTGACGGATCCAAATTATTTTTAATACACACTGAAAAGTGTCCCACTCATGAAACAGTTAGATTGAATGGCACTAATTAATTACCAGAATTAGTCTTGGTTCTAGATAATAGATAAAAAAAATAAACAATCTAATCTGCTATATTTAGCACATGCAACACTGATCTTCCAAGCACAAATGTGAGAAAATTGACTAACATGCCATCTTTTCTTATGTAACTGAAATGTCATGTGCAGAAAGGTGAGTGCCTTAAATGGTTTGATAAATCTTTACAGAATAGATTTTCTCAGCTCAAACCTTTCTTTCACCCGTTTAGACTGAGCGGTGCTTCCCCATTTCTGGGCGAGTCTAAACAAGAGACGCTGGCAAACATTTCCGCTGTGAGCTATGAATTTGATGAGGAATTCTTCAGCAACACTAGCGAGCTGGCTAAGAGCTTCATTAGACAGCTTCTGACACAAGACACAAGGTGAGAGGCCAAAGGACAGCAAAACAGAAAGAAAACTCAGTCATAAGTGCGTGAATCAGTATTAAAACGTTGTGTTGTCAGCAGTTTTCTTTTCACATTTTGTTCATGTTCACATTTTGAGAACAGGCTCAAGCATGTTAATATTGCATCATCAAGCAGTAGAGAGAGGTGGCTTGATTTGGCTTGAAAAATTGCACGTAGGAAAAGTCTTTGAACATGAGTAGGCTGCACTAGCTGTACAGGGATTACATTCCTACTGTGGTAAACCATTTATTATTTTAAATCTGTTTTTCTTTTGTCACTGATCAACAGAAAGAGGCTCACAATAGAAGGGGCACTCAACCACCCTTGGATAAAGGTAAACATCTGGATGACTATGCATGTGACAGCATGTACATCTATATGTGTTTGGTTTTCTGTTAGTGCACTTAGAGGGGGTTATAAAGCTAGACTGGGTGTGGCTACTGCTGCTAGACACTGTGAATTGATTGATTTTGAAGTGAGGCATGGCAGAACCAGAACAAAACTCCAAAGACTATAAACACTGACAACCCTGTTAAAAATAACTAAACACACCATACCTATTTACTGTTATAAATAGAACATTATTTTACTGTTGTTGCTGAAGCAACATGAATTGACCTACAGAACGAATACCAACTTTACCATATACCATATCGGGTAAGACCATTCCTGACCATTGTGTATGTCACTTGGAGAACTACCTCTCAGATACTACATGAGCCAGTGATTATCTGATATCTTTTGTATACTTTTCTGGCCACAAGGTTCAGAATCTGTATCTTTCATTCATCTTCAATAATTATCTTGGTTGGGATGCCAGTCCATCGCAGGGAACCATGCACACACGTTCACAACTAGTGGTAACTTAATGTAGCCAATCCACTAACCGGCATGATTTGGGAGGTGTGAGGGAACCACAGAACCTAGAGGAACCCTAGAGGAAGAGGCTGCCTGCTGCAGCACTGTGCTGCCTGCTTCAGAATCTAGAAAATTGCAGTCTGAATGCATATTCACACTTTTGCGTATTCTGTGTAGGTAGTGTGCAGATTGGCAGTGGGAAAATCTACTTGTAAACATAGCACAATAACCTTTTCAGAACAAGATATTTACAGGATTTCGGTTTTTATGAAAGTATGCGGTTCTCCATCACATTGACTGAAAAAAATGAACTAGTGAATGCTAAGAAGACTGGCTTCAGACTACCTGTTACACATCTACCTGCTACAGCCTACCGCCTGCATGCATATTTTTGCATCATAGAAGTGTATGGTCAACAAATACACACTAACAGAACTCACGGTCTGATTTGATCCATGTAAGCCCATGACACTAACTTCTCTGACCACGCATCTGGCCCCACTCCCTAACCTGTGAATGATTGCTGTGAATGACCAAAAATCTGCACAGGACCCTCCCTCACTCAGTCTCCCTTTGGTTCCTATGTCTGAAGAACCATGAGCATATGGAAGACACCAGCTTAATTCAGAGGCAAAGTGGACCATGTCAGCTGAAGACCAAACGCCTGAAGGAGTATACCATCCACTCCCACTGCAGCATTCCACCTAATAACACATACATAAACTTTGAGCGCTTTTCCAGTGTGATGGAGGACATCTCCCTCATAGACTGTGGCGTGGAGGAAGTGGCCCAGAAACAAGAGTCTCTTCAGGAGGACATTGAAGCTCTTCTTTCCATCTATAATGAAAAGGAGGCCTGGTACAGAGAAGAAAGTTCGAGTGTGGGACAAAGCCTCTCACAGCTCCGTTATGAGTTCCGTAAGGCAGAAGCTCGGAGGAAGGATCTTCAGGAGGATATAAAGGCTACAGAAGCCAGCCTGGACATCATCAGCAGCCGCTACTTGGAAAGACAGACCCAGCTAAGCTCTCTTAGTGAGGAGCTGAACACAGAGCTACAATGGCTTCAGGAGCTGATGAGTTCCCTAAATGGAGAGGTGGAGAATGCAGGACGTTGCTCCACTCCTGAGCTCAACAACCAAGTGAATGAGGCTCTGAAGGAGATGTTGAGCAGAACCTGTGAAGAAGAATCACACTGCAGCAGCCAGACAGACAACACAGAGTCATTCTTTTAAATACATGTTCCTGATGCGATTTCCATATTTTCCTATGGCAATTCCTGAAATTCAGATGAAATATCATAATATATGAATAATGTACTGGGGAATACATAACTTTTCCTTTTCGCATATAGAATGCCCCCCCACCCTTTTTTAAAGGCAATTAAGTAAATTCTTTTATTTAAAGTAGCTCTACATTACGTCTAATAACTTTTGTGCAATATTTCTGTTAGGAGTGTTAGGGATTTACTTATCCCATACTTTTATTTTTGATACAATATTGATATCCAAGCTACTGAATCGACCTCAATACAGACTTCATTCACCTGTATAATTAGAAGAACTATCTAAAAAGCTACTTGACTTTGTATGAAAATTCTGTTTCAATATCAGAAGCATTTATGGCATGTACAGAAATATGTCAAATTTAGTCCAGTAATGATCTAGCGTTTCAGGACAATGTTAGTCTAATACTGAGTGTCGGTGCATCTATAGTTATATTGATATATTGTCCATTGTCTCGTTCAAATATTGTTTAATTCCTAAGATGAATGTAAGTTGCCTCAATTTCTTGAGAAACATATATATTGCATAGATTGTAGGTTACTTTCAGCACCTTTAATGTAGTTTTAGTATTTATAATGATGTTAAATACAGTATTTATGCTGTTTTATTTATTTATTTCTGCCAACATAGATACTAATTCAATTTTATTTAATATTAAATAAGTTAATAATTGGCTCATGTGGGTGCAGAGAAAAATAGTTATGGATTATTTGTTTATTACTAGTTGTGATTTCTTTCTATTTACATCATTACTTGTAAATCACTAATACAGTTAATAAGATAATAAAAAAAAGGAGAGTAATCACAGCTTTTAACTTTTCTATGCCACTGATCACTGTCTGCTTTTCTGCTGATAAAGATCATTTCCGTCAGATTTAGTTCAGACCATTCTGTGATTCTGTGATGACAGGAAATGAAAAATGAATACTGCAGGTTATACCAGCATTTACTGTTGGTGACATTTCCAGCATTTACTGTTGGTGACATCAGTCCTGTGAAATGTTCTATGCTGATACTATTATTAAATGCTAAATGGAGTCTAATCTCAGTCCTTCATGATATAAAAAAACTAATCATTTGGTCTATAATTTCATGAGCTGTTTCTGTCATTTATGTTTTTTTCTCTAGCCTAAGGACTCTAGACAAGCTCTGGTGCGCAGACAGTCTGTGGTCAACATTGAGAACTTTAGAAGGCAGTATGCGCGCCGTAGGTGGAAGGTATTTACTCTCTCAATAATGCTGAATTGGCCATGGCTATATAACACATCACATGTTGTAGAGACCTTTGTAGTCACCTGTAACTGAGATTTACAACCTGTTTTTAAACATCTGATCTGCTCATTGGTATTCTCTTCAATAGTTCTCTTTCAGGATTGTAGCTCTGTGTAACCATTTGACACGTATGATGAAGAAACCACAAGTAAGTGGCTCATAATCATATAACACATCATATCTGTAAAAGAAAATCTCTTTCTGCAGAAAAATTCACGCTCCTCTTGATGAGGACAATATAATGTTGTCAAAGGCCTGAAAATTACTCTGACACTTTTGCCTTAGTCAGGTCAATGTGTGGTGTAGTGTACTGTTTACAGTAAATGCTGGTGTTAGGTTTCCAAATTCATGGTATTTTTGTTTATAGAAGTTTTTCAAAACAAAAAAAGATCCATGTTAGCATGTGTGTTAATAGATCAATGTTCAGAACCATATTTGATGTTATGAGTGTCTGGTTTCTGGGTGTCTGTGTTGTGGTGAACAGGACAGACCAAAAGAGGTCCAAGAGGCCGTTTTTGCAAGGGACTGTGAGAGCGACCAGGAAGAGGAAGTATTAAAAAGGAGACCCAGGACCAGGAAGAGGAGCAGTACCTCCTGAAGCTCCACAGGTTCCTCGAGCACAGAACAACGCATCTGCAGTAGGCAATAAGACACCAGTCTCAAATACACACTGAGGCGAAAGAGTCCAGGATGTGTCTTTTACAGACATTTACCCCTTAAAGAAAGAGGGCCTGAGCCATGGTTAGTGTAAATATGCCTTGGACACATTAAAACATACAGTGATGTAAAATGATTCCGTGAGTGCCAATACTGTGATATTAAAATAGTGTGTTTTCAAAGCTGTGCAATTAATTGATGAACTTAAGGGGGTTAGATTTTAAAGTTAGATTTTAGATGTGCTTATAATGCCTATGAGTGCAATGTTAACTTGAAAAGTGTCCTGATCTCTCTGAAATTCTCCCGTTTTTAAATGCTATAACCTTCCAGTCTCCTGTTTTACATGATCCTGTTCTCTTAATATGTGCCATGATATTTTGCATATGAACTGTTGTCCTGTAACCTACTAGTAAATCTAATTAACATTTCCAATAGCAAATATTTGTATACAAATGTGATGCACATGTTTGTATCATGTATGTATGTATGTATGTATGATTGTATGTATGCTTGTATAAAGTAAACGTGATGTGAGCTGGTGAGGTGACAGTCAGCTACAAGAGGGAATATTTTCTTATACATTTTTTAAACGTTAAAGGTCAATGAACAAGATTTGTCAGCCGTGAATCGTGATTTTTTTTTTCATAGTGTATGTAGACTTGAACTGTCTTATAATTAATCGCTTTAACGAAAATGTTATCCATATTTTTGTAATCAGGGCAAAATATGCTACCTCGGAACACACTTTGAGGAAAAATTGTCGCACTGGTATAGATTTGTAGGGTACTCCTGAATTTGCTTTTAGTCACTTAGTCACTTAGAACAGGCCCCCACCCTGTACTAGTGCAGTAACAATGGTCAAGTGACGTCAAATTAGTTGTTGTAACACCTGTTGTTTTTCCAGGTATATTACACATGTTGCACAAACACTTGTTGCTTAAACATGCTGCTGTTCTGGGTATGAGGTGCTATATGGTAGTTTCAGATGCCGTGTAATTATCAAAAGAACGAGAAAGTTCTTACTTTGTAAGTACAGTATCTCTCTGATCCTTGGACCTGGAAATATGACCTGAGATTGGCGCTGTGTATTTTTCCACTGTATTAGGCAAGCATGATTGATTGTATTTTAAAGACCATTATATTATTAGCATGTATGACCATGCCTCAAACTTATTTAAATTCTTTTAGATTAATCTGTTTAAAATCCTGGTGAGGTTGCTTCAGTGTATTTCTACGTTTACCTACATTTTATAATAAGCTCTCTGTCTTGTCCTGTTATTTCATTTTGCAAGTAGTGTGTGTAAAGTAAAAACTAGTCTAGAACTCTTTACCCATGTAAAATGCCCCTATTTTGTATAAAGAGATCAATAAATGTTTAATATATTTATTAAATTTCTTGTTTGTTCACACCATTTAGTTTATCACTCTATAAGGGAGTGAACTTTGAGTTTAGAACAATGATTAATAATATGGGATGCTACTCGTTTGTTTACATTGTCAGTGATTCTTTTGTCTGATTTTTGCCTCATTGATCAGAAAGTTAGGGATCATCACACGCCGCGTTGTTAGTGCCCAATTAATAGCAGACAACTCCTGACCCGAATCAAGTGAAAGGAAAGAGAACTGCTTGTATTAAGTGTATTTCCTATTTCAGGCCTTTGTTTTTGTCCACAGTGGTGTAATTTGGATGAATAGTGAAAAGGACTTTTGAAGTTTTTAAAATGTTTTTAATAGGTGTAACAGCAGGTGAATTGCCAAGAGTAATGTGTTGCTTCCAATTCAGCGGAAAGGTTATGAAATAACGGTGACTCACACTGAGCAAACACTGAGCTGTGTTTAATAGCTTTCTGCTAAATTATGTGTTTTGCACTCTTCCAGGTTGTTGTCCTGCACATTTTATTTGGCTTTAATTATATTATATAATAATTATATTTTATTATTGTATAATTATATTTTTAATTATATTATAACATTTATTGTTTTACACTAATACAGAGTAACTTGGAAAGGGTTGTAAAAGGTGTGTGCCAGGGATGCATAACCTATTCAGAGAGATAAGCACAGTACCTTGGACAAAATTTACACAGAACTGTGGCCAATTCAACTGCCTCATTAAGTAATCTTAGGTACTGGTTAGAAAACTAGTCCTAGACCAAGATAAAAACGCAGCTTTTCCAAAGCCAGTATGTTTGCCTGTAGTGACTGTAGTAACTGAGTCTATTTTTTTTTTTCTTAAACAGCAAGCTTGCTCTGTGTATGTGTGTTGGAACATTTGAGCGCTGATCTCTTCACCCTACTGAGTTGGCCATTTGGGCTTTTACATCATAAGCTAGCTCATGCTTTATGGTGGTAAGAGGAAAGAGCTGCCCTAATGATCACCTCCTAACCTTCTGCAGTTCACAAGGTTACATGACATTCGGTTAATATTTTGTCAGAGTTATTCTAACAGGCCCTACAGTGCTTTAACAGTAAAGCCAAGCCTCTGAGGATTTCACTGAGTGAAATTGGAGGAGAGGCCATGGCTGCTGGCAGAAGCTGATTCACCATACCTCAAATGCAGGCATACTAACGGATGAACAGGATAAAGTTCAAACGATGGGTGGATCACTGTCAGGATATCTGTTACTGCTGCAGTGGTGCGAGGGATGCTCTCCTTTTGTCATTTTTGGCACAAAGCCATTTTGTGTCCTGTGACTAATATCCAAAAGTGTTCAATCCACAAACCAATGCAAATGTTGGGATTTTTCAATCATTAACACCAGTCCTAGGACAACTGGACTCATGTCATTTGAGAAAGGGGAATGGGTTGTTCTGGCAGCCTTCCATTACAACTACCACACAAGCTTTCGTTTTAGTTCAGTGGTAAAGATACATACAGTAAACATTCTAGCTCAGCATTATGAATGCGTCAGTATCGCAGAAACATGTGATGCTAGTTTAGCTTACACATTTCCATAGCACCATCTAATATTATTAAAGTGTTTGTGGAAAGGCCTTGAATAAAGAAACTATGGTTAATGTCGCCCTCTGCTGACCAACGTACCTTTGTGCAGTCCTTTCTCTATAACCAATTAACTAATCTATGCCAACAAACATTTGCTTTCACTGGAATTGGTAACTCTGTGTGTGTGTGTGTGTGTGTGTGTGTGTGTGTGTGTGTGTGTGTGTGTCCCAGAATATTCTGTTTTTATACAGACTGATTTTTGAAATCCCAACAGAGTGCACAATGCCACAAACTAATCACAACACAGTGCATCTCAGCTCTTTTTTTTAAAGAATCCTCTGTTTCTGAATGGAAATGACTGTCTGACGATGTTTATAATATATATTTATTATATATAATGTAATTCATAAGTTTCTGAATTATAAATTCATAATATTATAATTTTATAATATAATTATATATTACACTATTATCTAATCCAATGATTTTATCTATAGGCTGTGGTTGAGGAGAGAGTCAGTGCAGAGTAAACGTCTTTCTTTATCAGCAGAAATACATTGTGGTGATATTTCTTTTCACTAACACACCAATACACATGATGCCAAGAGTCGTTGTGTTGTTTGTTGTGGCAGCCAGCCAGTGGGAAAAACAGAATAGTCATGTGTTGGGTTGCGCTGTAAAGTCTCTCATCCCTGCTGGAATATCCAGCTTGGTCTGACCTGCTACCAGCTGCCAAAACACAGACCAAGCTGTTGATCCACCAGCTGGTAAGTCATTTTCCAGCTTCCTTATTACTAGATGAAATTGATTAGGAAATCTCAGACATTTATTAATTACCTTACTGTTTTGTACCATTTCTGTGAAACATCTTGTAGCATTGGTAGCAATAATTCAGAAACTGTTTCCTTTGTACAAGCTGGCAAAAATGGTCTACCACCTTGACCAGCTCAGCATGTGTTGAACCCTGAAAAGGCTGAGGGGTAGTAGTTTGTACCCAAGCAATGGGTTTGGGCCACGGATCTGATGTAAGGCACATTACCAGTCCATACCCTTCCGGTACATGCTCAGGGGCCACTCCCAATGAGATAGACTTGGGGTACTTATACACTTATTAGAAGCTGGATGGTGTGGCTGGGGCCTGACAATACTGGTGGAACTGAATGTGGTGTTTCAGATGGTAGGTGATCATCAAGATGACTGGCCACTGGCCACTACCTCAGCTCCTGGAGCTATAAGGACTCTATGCTGAGAATGAGTTGCATGGCCTTAACTCCTGGATCTTTGGGTTCAACTGAGCATTGTCTGCCGCCAAGTTCTTTGGCCTTCTGAGTGGCCTGGACCAGATTCAGCTCTAAGCCTGGATTTAAACCTGCCAGAAGTTTTAGCATGTATCAGCACTGACATTACCATGCAGTCAGGCCCAGCAATGTTTAAGATGGTTAATGCCAAGGCAGTAAGAACATGGCTAATGCCCATCATTATATAAAACAAATAAAAAGCAATCAAACCCACTTGTTGAAAAGCAGATGTTTGTCTGGAGGGAATTCCCATGATCCTTAAAACCAACATCTGCCAATTAGCAGGAACTCCAGCTAAGAATAACAGACTTAGCAGTAGCCACTTAACTAGCAGAACCCCCAGAATGTGGACCACATTCAGGAGAAAAACACAAAGGACCATCTTGGCAGGAAAAATAATCACTATTGTCTAGCTCACTACACAGGAAATCACTCAGCTCACCACTGACCATGCAAGGTGAATGAGGTATAACAACTTGCTTACAAAAGAAGCAACTGAGTGAAATTATACAGTAAATAATATCTTTGTAGCACAGGCAAAGTCACATAACTCCCTAGAGCTGTAAATGTCAGAAATACAAGCAACAGAGTGTGCAGAACTGACTCAAGACTAGTGAACACACCAATGTAGAATGTAAATAAGAGGGGGCTATCCACAGCTTTGTTGGGCAGGACATGTGCAGCTCCAACAACAGCCACAAAATGGTAAGCGGAGTATCGTGTTTGTTTAGTCTCACATGCAGGCAAGGGGAAAAGGGGCTGATTGTTGTATCACAGAAGTATTTATAATGACTACTCTCATTAGTAGTAATAGTAATATCACTTTCTTGGATTATCTTAGCACACATGCACATTATTCAGGTGTTATAGACAATCCCTGGCAGTCAGGAGAGGTGAAGTACAGCCAGCATTTCTCACCTCAGTAGAGTCTTTATCAAGCGTCAATCAGCAATTTTCTTGCAAAGATGCTCCAAACAGCCAAAAGATATAATAACACAAAGAAGCAATTTTCTAAAGACTTTTAAAGTTTTATTTTCATCAACAGTGCTTTGGGCTTGGCCTTCATTAACATTTTACAGGCCCTCTGTCAGTTTGTTTTAATACACTGATCTAATGCAGAACAATGCTGCCCCCACTGGAGCGCAGAGAACAGTTCTAAGTGCCTTATTGATGAAGCTGAATTCATACTGAATAACTGAAGGTTTTATGCAGTTACTTTTTTCTTGGCAGGTGGCTAAAATTTCTGAATCTGAAAAAAGTCACACAGTCCAATTAAAAAAGTGTGTAACATGCAGGGTATTTTGGAATAGTATTTTGGAACCGATTTCATATAATCCTTTTGAGCATGGGAGCCAAGCTCTGTCACTTGAATTAACACAGTGGCAACATTCAGAGAAAGTGTGTGGGTGGCATGTCAATGAACAACTTGTGGATAGCATTGACTACGCCTCATCCCCATCATTCAGATGCCAACAATAACAAATACCTTTCTTGTATTTCTATAACTGCATAAATGCACTCTGTCTAGAAAATTTTGGCAGATATTTTACTATTTATGTGTATATATATTACATACCTGAGGCAAACTGGCTAATAATGTGTTCACAGCTCTCAGGGGAAATTACAATATTACTCTGATGTATGTGAGGATGGAGGCCTCTTAATCATTCATGGAAGAAACTCACTGGTTATATTTGGGTCTTAATGATCATGGTGGAGATGAAATCCTGGAGGGCTTTCTTCATTATGCATTGGTAGAGGAGCAGCATGTGCTCCTATTCTTAGAAAAGCTGCTTAATGGAAGTGTCTATTCACAATGCTTTGCTTATTCTATGTTATGAGAGCCTGGCGTAACCCGCTTTTCTCTGATTATCATATGCAACGTTTTAGCTTTCATTATGCAACTATTACTCTGAAAAGGAAAAGTTGGTCTAGTATCTGTGGAAAAGGACCACTCCAACCTGGATCCTGTACAAGCTCAGCACAGCTTCTGTGTTATGTAAAGCCTTGGCCAAAGTTGTGTTTATATGCCTGCTGTGGCAGTTGGCCACTGTCTAAATCACCTAAATACTCCATTGGAAAAAAAGGAAAGAAAGAAAGCTACAGGTTTACACTGTTTTCTGCTACCCTCTTGTGGTTGATCTCTACTGCCCTTGACAGTCAGACATTTTCTGAGAGGATATGTGGAACATTAAGTCTCTGGAGAGCTATTGAGCTTCACTTTATCTGGGTTGAAGGCACTACTATACATGTGTCAGACTGAGAATGATTCTTCAGTCTACAATAACTTTTGTTATCATATAATTATACTGTATACCTTTGTCAGTCTTTTTTCATTTGTGGAATAACATTAACATTTACATTTACATTCTTATCCAGAGGGGCTTACAAAACATGCAAACAGTTGAAGGCACATTGATACAATGAACCTAGTACATCTGTAAGGATTCATCACCTGAAAGAGAGGCAGACTAGTTTGTACAAGTGCAAGAGTTGAGTAGAAAGTGGTAATAATGCGAATACATTAAAAAACAAGAATTAATACAAAACATGATCAAAGCAATGTAAGTGGAGGTAAAGTTACTGTCTGAGAAGTAAGGTCTTTAGCACATCGTGAAATAGAGGCACAGGGCCATTCTGAATGGAAGATCCTTCCACCACTAAAGAGCCAGGACACCCAAGCAGCCCAATCTTATATTAAGCATGCTTAGACCTTAAACGTACATGCCAAGCTCTGAGACGTTGAAGACTTCAGTTGGTTTTTGAATGAGGATACAGAGCCCTTTGACACCTGTATTCACCACTAAGAATTCTCACAAGGGGCACTAAAAGGTCCTAGCTAAGAATTTCTTCTTAAAACATACCCAGACTGCCAGTCTCTGGTGGTACTCTTTTACTTAATAGGTGAGGAAACTGCCCTTACAAATCCATAATCAGGATACCTTTTTAAAGCCCAGTGCCACTGGAATACCCCTGCAGTAAATTTTCACATATATAGGACCTACGTTTTTCATTCCTTCATCTTCAGTAACTGCTTTATTCTGGTCAGGGTTATGAGAATCCCTATTTCAGGACATCCTGGATGGGATGCTATTCCAATTCATTCTCACCACAGGGCAATTTAACATAGTCAATCCTCCTACTTGCATGTTTCTGGGAGGTGAGAGGAAAATGGAGAACCTGGTATACATTAGGTAAACATGCGAAATTCCATACAGACAGTAACCTAGGGAGTCTCTGAGGCAGCAACCGTACCCCCTGTACCACCATGCCACCCTTTGGACCTGCTCTTAGCTCTAAAAACCTTTATTAATTACTCTTGGACAAAAAAAATCAGCCTTTTGTTTGTGGGTCTTTCTGCCTTCAGTCTTGTCTTCAGTGAGTGAAAAGCATGCTCTATTGGGTTGAGATCAGGCGACTGATTGACCATTGAAGAATATTCAATTTCTTTGCCTTCAAAAAGTCTTGAGTTGCTTT
>CM074953.1:13505012-13521319 GCA_037577455.1 Pangasius macronema | reverse complement strand
GCTGAAAACCCTTGCTAGAGAACAATGTAAGAAGAATTTTTAGAGAAAGCTGCTACTCACGTTCTCTGTATCTGCCAGAACGAAGGCCATTCAGGATTGAGGAGAGTGGGTGAATATAGCACTGCAACTCCACACACTGTGGAACAAAAACCATCATTCAACATCTTTTTGTAACACTAGAATAACACTACTGTTGTAAGTGTCCTGAAGACATGTTTTCAAAACAGTTTTTGTTTCTGAAGGGAAAGCATTTTAAGTGTGTAACAGTGTGTATTTTTTTTTTTATCCAAAATTAATATCTAAATCTGAAAATCCATTTTTTATAATTAAATATGAAATTCATGTAGATTTTTGCACCTCATATTTTGGACTCTCTATATGTATACGGCCAACAACAAGCTTACAAAGGCAGAGCAATGTGAATTATTGACCTTTCACCATAGCACTATACACCAGTACTGGTGGTTTATAGTATCCTAAAAATGAAATAAGTATTGTTGACTCACAAAACTCAGACAGTTTCTTCAGCTTCTTCAGCTAGACAGAAGGGAGAAGGCCTTCTTGAAATAGTTTCACAATGCTTATTTCTAACATTTGTTCTGCTTGTGTGTGAATCTAGATCATGTGGGTGATAAGGGCCCTTCTCTGTAAAACTGGCACTTCCCTTGCACTGAATATGCCTGAAAGTCAACATGCCTCACCTTGCATGCAAACAGCTTGTCCTTCTCTGTTGGGCTGGCTGTGAGCTGCTTTTCTTTTTGCTCTGGCACTGGCAGGCACCTCGCTCTCTTCTGCGCCTGTCTGCTTTTGCCTTTAGGGCTTCCCGGGGTGCAGCTGTGGCTAGACATGTCTTCCTGTCCCGATGGTGAAGGCTCCCTGTCTCCAGTGCTGAAAGAGCTGGTTGGGCTGGAGGGGGGACTGCCCCTGCAGCTCCTGTCCTCTTTATCCTTCACTGAAGTGTCACTGCTTTTCCTGCAGGTTTGAGGGCCACAGCTGTTCTGAGCTGCAGGAGTGGTGGGCAGTGTGTCCAGTTCTCGATCACATTCAGTCTCCAGCTCACTGTCATTGTCCTCGTCATCATCACTGGCCAGCCAGTCAATGGAATAGTCTGAATCTGATGACATCCTCGGCCGCTTCATTACTGGCCTGTGGAAAGGAGAAGAGGCTTAGTGTAAGTATAACAGAAATACAATTAAAACAATGAAAAACCCGTATGTGGGTTATGTACAGGTAGAATATGGAGAATGAAACTCTAGTTCTTACAGTCTTTACCATTCTCCTTCATATTTTTTTATTTTTTTTAAAACATACTCAACTAACCGAAACAATCAGGGCAATTAACAGCCATGCAAGCATTTACAGTGAAAGATGCCAGGCTAAGCGTGTGTAAGGCACCAAAACTGTAAGGCACAGACCAGTCAGTCATCCAGTCTCCACACTGCAGATAAGCAGTGTCCATACAGACGACTGACTGGTGCTTCCCAAACACAGAAATCCACCACGTGTCCCATTCCATTAAATAATTAAACAACACGTGGTCTGTGACTGACTCTTACCTGGTAGTCTGACTAAACATTGGGTATTTAAGGTGGTGTACTAATCCAACAAGAACTATGTTCAATCTACATACAGGTATAGGTATAAAGCCAGTTTTGGGTGGATAAATAATTTCTTATGGGTAGATGTACTCATTTGTAGATTTCCACATTTATAGATTAAAAATAACTGGCATGCATTTTCTCCTCATTATAAAACCTTCATGGATGGATCCTCTTGACTAACCAGGTGGCTGAAAACACGCACCAAGAGCCTCAACTGCTCATTCAGTAAGACTAGATCACAGCAGCCATGACAGCCACCATGAGATGGAAACAATAGTCCCTTGACGACAGCCATTTTAATGGAGCTGCAACGCTGACATTTATTACATAAAATATGGGTAGCAGAGTCCCACTTAGGAACAGAATTTTAAAAGCATTTGGAGCTGATAAGGACAAAAGCTGGTTTTGTAACAGGACAGAAAATAAATCAAGACAGACTTTTTTTCCCCCCAGTTTGAGGCATTCAGCATTTGCAGCATTATTAAGCTTTTCACTAATGAGAATGCTATAGAAGACATCATAACAATTACCTGGGGGATTTATTTGGTCACTATTCCCGGTTATGCAGCATAGGACAGAGAGTAAGCATGAAGTATGCTATATCCTGTGTCAGCAGGGAAAAGCCTTTTCATACTAATCTCTATAGGCAGTCTATTTATACAAAACAGCTGAAACATTTCTTTCATAAAGAAAAACAGCTTTGTTCCTGACTTCTTATATCTAAAAGATGCATGAATAGTAAAACAAAAACAGGACAGATTAATCCACAGATTATTCTGCACTTTCCTTCCAAAACAGTGAATAAAACAGAGACTGTAGAAAACATGTTTTAGTTTATTTATACATTATTTTAAACTGGAAACATAACCCAGGAATCACGCACAATACTCCAATACCCTCACCAACTTCTTTCTCTGTAGTATTAGAATCGGGTCATGTGCAACTTGTATCTTATCACTTGGATATGTCTAGTCTTTCTTTTCTTTTTTTTTTTAACTGATTATGACTAGATCAATGAACACATGCTGTCGAATAATAAAGTGCACATTATGTAACCGAGCGCCTGAGACACAGCAGTAAAACGCCTCTGAAAGGAGATGAATTTACTAATGACTCCATTTCCGTCTAGTGAATTTTGTTCAACTTTCAAACCACAGCCTATAAGCGCCACAAAGCCCAGCCTTGGCCGTGCGATTACCAACAACCAGGACCAAATAAACCCCTTCCAACATCACATCAACATAATGGCATCGAAGACACTCGGGAAAAAGTCAGATTACGAAAGTCAGATTACAAAACTCAAGATTACAAAAGTCAGATTACATCCAGCACAGCACCGCATGCTATACTATTAAATAGTAGCCTGTGTCAAAATAGTACTCAACTAGATTCATAAGACTATTTAGTAAACCATCCAGTGTGATGAAACGTGTTTAAAGAAAAGACAATTAAACGAAAACGCGAAATGTATCCAGCATCAATATCTTATTACCTGTAGGATTAAAGAGGGTGGGGCACTGGAGACAACACCTCACCTTAACGCAGTCTGAACTCTCTAACTCCCCGAACAGCGTGTGATCACAGGACCATAGTGTGATCATCACACACTATACAAACATGGTTATTAAATGCATCTGCGCTTGTTTTAGTCTAGAGTTCCGCACTCCTTACAGCCCCAGAGTAAATACGTGCTCATAACAGAGCTTTCAGAAAGAAAAAGAAAGGCGCCATGTTTTGGTCTATAGAGTTATCAGAAAGGACTGTGTACGCTGGAAGACACTTCACATCTGTAAAACGCATGAAGGAGTCTGAACAACAATCAGCGCCAATTTCACTGCATAGCTCCAGGCAACTCCTCTAAACTCTCTTTACATCTCTTCACTTAAAGCTGTGTGTAAATCCATGCGGTAAATATCTGCTTTCCCAAAGTCACCACAAATGTCAAAGCAGGTTTGTTTTATTAGTATGAACGCTGCCGTACCTTTTTTGAGGATATACGGGAATGGTGCGCTTTCCTTTGTTTCAGAGGTAAAGCCAGGACACGGCGGGCAGCGAGTCGCTCAGCTTCGTGCTTTTCCGTGATGCGGAGCTGCGACTGAGAGGCCCGTGTTACTGCTCCCCAGGCAACGTGTCTGCGGGGGCGGGCACAAACACGCCGGGCTCTCCCATTCGCGTCTCCACAGCCCGGGCTGACCAATAAAGATCGTGTGTAGAGGCGGCCGTGGGCGATAGGCGAGTCGAGCTCCCATATGCAAATGACATGGAAATGCAGAAAGCACGTGGACACGCGGATCAGTTTCACTCCAGCAACAGCCGGACGGACTGTCAGCTCGGCGGCTCTGTTTTTGCTCCCAGTGGCAAACTTATTCACGCCTCATTAGATCAGTGAGGCTGATGCGAATGGCCTCTGCGAGAGAGCAGCTATCCACTCTCCATATTCAAACACAGTAGAATCCGTCTGTTCAACGACATCCACAACAAAGTATAATGTTTACAAATGCCATTAGTATTCGCTATGAAAACAGTACACTGTGTCCTAGAGCAGTGTTTCACGGGGATTACATTATGAGGCGTATAGTTTTGTTCATTAGCCAAACCGCAAATAAACAGTCTATTACAAACTGACAGCAAATATTTACATGTAGAACCACAGCAAGACAGATTTCACCGGTGGTGTTTTGGCCACGCCCTCCACTTCCGCCTTCCCTTAACTGCACGTGCGATGCTTCTCGTAAACCGGACGAATTAACATTAATGATTTTAGCAGTGAAGGAATGAATGAAACAGGATGAACGTGACGCACCGCAGTGTGTGACTTTTTTTTTTTTTGCTTTGGGTTAAACACGTGACGCATTACGCAGTCAGAGCGTAAACACTGCAGTGTGTGGGGGTGGACCGCCCCAAACCAGATCAAACCACACTTCTCCAAAGGCACACACATCTAGTTCCTAACAATATTTAACCTGCACTAGTGCCAGCCTCAGGAGTGAAAGCTGTCTGACAGTGCTGCATACAGCCTACCTCGTGATGTCATCTAACGATTATTTCATGGTCCTTCACTGCTGGAAATGACCTTTTCAATGTGTAATGCATATTTGTGGCGACTTAACAGCTTACATATTGATTATTATACCCATATAATCATACCCACGTGATCAGGTAACCATTCTTATGGGAAAACAAAACAGTAAAAACATACACCCAGTGGCCACGTTATGAGGTACACCTACTACAGAGGTTTTATTTATAGCTTCACTCTTCCCTGTAGAACTATTCTCAACCCAGCAGTAGCGTGTTGTTTTAAAACCCTAGCAATGCTACTGCACTCGGTGCACTTGTACCAGTGGCACACACACACACACACACACACAAAACCATGCCACTGCTGTGTTTGTGTCAGGGCTGTGCTCAGAGTATATGTTAGTTTTATATACTGGATTATATTTGATAAAATGGCTATAAATATAAGAGTTTTCTCACCTATTCAACATTAATGCTAGTAATGCTATTCAGTAATCTTCATGGTGCAGTGATTCACTCACAGAGACACAGAGACTCTGTATATTGGAAATGTTACACCCTGATTTTAGCAGCTGGACCTGTTTCTTGAGGTGTCACATTGACAGGTTTCTTACTCATCAGATCCTCCAAAAACCAGGCCTCTGACAAAGAAAAAACATGTGGGCATTTCAAGGTTGATTACTGTTGTGTCAGAATAGCCCAGTTTGAGTAAACTATGGCTATGACAAAATAATGTGACTGGTGACTCACATACACGTGCACACACTCACTCTCTGNCTCTCTCTCTCTCTCTCTCTCTCTCTCTGTCTCTGTCTCTGCTGTCCACAGAGGAGTTCTCTGAGGACGGACCAGGTGAAGCTACAGGGGCTGGAGGCATGAGTCACAGTGTTTTTTCGTAGAAAAATCTGTACATGTGGGAGAGAGAGCAACCCATTCTCTCTCTCCTCTCCTCACAGAGAATGAAGGACAAAATGTTTCTTCCACTCACCCTCCCACATACTTTATCCACCATCATACACTGACGAAATACTGGAACATTAAAGATGTGAAGTTAAAAAGAAACCATTAGGCAGTTTAACTCCTTGACATCATGGGTTATCATTAGTTTTAATACATTAATCAGAAAGTACTACCAATTATTCTGTATCTGTAATGAGACTAATAGTAAAGGTATGTAGTTAAAAGGGTCTGGTCTCACTAATTAGCCCTTGTAGTTGCTAAACTAAATGTGGACTGGCTTTTCATGTAGCTGATAATGCACAGGTCCTCTGCTAACTGTTAAATGTTTAGTTAATTGCTAATCTGACAGCAAGCAACCATTATCCCGCTTCACAGACTTCCATTATCACTTCGCTGTTTTGTTTTTGTCTGTCAGTGCAGTGGACAATGGCATAGAGTTTGGGACATGCTTTGTGAGTCTCCAAAGCACTCTGCAGTCTTGTGACATCGTATAAAAAAAAGTGAGGAAATGCATTCCTACTGGATTGTGTCTGCTGGGTATTGTTTTCCACTTGACAAGAAGAGAACAATAGGGACATTAAAACTTTTACAACTGATTGTATCACCCTCATATCCATACCCAGCCAAACCTGACAGTATTTCTGTTTTTTTTTCCCTTCTAGTATTTGCAGAAAACAATTACAGTGCAATTATTACTTTTTTTTATAGATAATATTAAATATTATCAATAGTATATACTATAGATAATAGGTAATATTTAATAATAGTATTTAAAATTTAATCTATATTATATGTATATTTAATCTATATTATATGTAATATGTAAGCTATATTATAAAGTAGTATATACTACATTTCTTGTGGAAAGTTATAGAGACAAAATAGATCATGGTGTATCTGAGATTACAGTGAAGCTCTGCAATAATTATGGGCTCTGTGTTTTTAATTAGAGATTTACATGATGGTGTTTACTCAAGCCTTACTGTGACAAGCAGTTCAGAGAATTGAACTTTATTAACCTTAACACCCACCCACACTGCCATGATCCTCGGGTAGGCTTGAGCTGCGTTTCAGTCAAATACACCGCTACCTGTAACAGGTGAGCTGATAGAATCCTCAAAGATTTTTCTCTTAATACATCCAAAACTTTCACCTCTGCTGTGACTTTCATGAACCAGGGGTTAGAGCATGTGATATTTTCCAGCTCTCCACCTCCTCCACCTTTCTGACGCACATACACACACATATGGTGTTGCTGATCGTTGGGTCAGGTTTGAGTCAGAGATAGGAATTGGCTCTGTGATTTGCAGGTGCTGTTGGACAGGCTGTGTAATTCAGAGCCTAATAGGGATGGAGAGAAGACTTGCAGCTGTGTTCTCCTTCTCACTTTCATTCACAGAGAACACTTTGGACCAGGCTAATGTGTTCTTCTGACATAAACACTGTAGAGGTCCAGAACATGATGGGCTGTCCTTTCTGTGTATGTGAATGTGATAGAGATTGTGCCTAGATGCCGGGTTTGAACCCCTATAAAAGGTACAGTTGCTCTTAAATATTCAGTATGTCACATAAAGGAATTCACTTTGCCATATCGGAAACAACTTCGAATAGTATTGTGATAACAGAGACACACATTGACATTGACATTTCCGACTGAGTTTATTGAATAACTATAAAAGACACAGGTGAAGAATACAAGATAAATGACAGTATTTACATAAATACCATTAGACTCAAATGTGTTGAGACACATTTAACAGTACATACATATCTGCGCAAAACACTTATTAAGCGGCCATATTATGATTTCAGTAAGTCCAGGTTTGCTGTGTGAGGCATATTGACAATTGTTAAAGTTCAGTGCCTTTGCTAGAAGGGAGCTTCTGAAATGAGTGATGGGTGGGAGGTAGGTGGGATCTGCAACAATCCTGGTGGTCTGACACACTGGCGTTGCTTGGCAAATAAAGGAAAAATTGCAGCCAATGCCTTTCTTGATAATGATGCATATACTGCAGTTGTTTTGGGGTTTTTTTTGGACTGTGCAGTGAAGCTAAACTAAACTAAAATTTTGAAGATGTATTAGAATAGGTGGTGCAATACTAATTTCCTTGAGCTGTCGCAAGATATATGGGTGCTTCTATGCTTTCCCTGTGATAGAAGTGTTGTTTTTATCCCAGGTGAGTCCTGATAAAGCTAGTCCCTGAGAGGATTCCACAGAAGTGGAAAAGCAACATGTCTTTCCTAATAGAGCTTTGAATTAGGAAAGCTGAAAAAGGTTGGAAGTACAGATGTGAGTACTTTAAAACCATCCTCATTAGTTCAGTTGATGCAGTGACAATGCCCCATCTGCTCTAAGCCATATTTTTTTGTGAGGAGGAGTATATATATATATATGTTTGTGTACCCATATGAGGGTGAACACACATAAATCACACACAAATAGCTGAGAATAATACAAATAATCAGCACTGAGATAACACATTAAGTACACACACACACAGTTAGACAGAGAGAGAGAGAGAAGGTGACATCTGTACTTTATAATTATGACAGTTAATCTCGTCCTTGTTGTGTCTTTTATATATGGCTGAAAAAGTCACACCTAAATAGTTGAACACAGCATTTCAAAGAAACATCTCTTACATAACATATTTTCCACAGCGTACACAGAAAGACAAAGACAGACAAGGGTCACTGCTCTGCGCGGTTTTAACAAATAAGCTTCTCAAAGTAGTTTCATTTATGTAGGAGAAAAAGTGCTGTAGATGCATAGGTCTTTAACACAATTGCACATTCTGCTGTGTTTTATGCCACTTTTGAGAAACAGACTGATAAATTGAGACATTGTCCTGAGAGGCGTGGGGAGGTGTGTGGTTATTGATTATGTAACCAGGTATGTTATGTGTGCATAAAAAGGTTTTTAAATGTTCAGCTCTGGCGCCCAACTCCACCACTCACACACCCACATTATAAACTCTTACTGAATTATCACTGTAGCCTGAGACAGTAAAATGGCTGACCATAGCTGGATGTCAAGCTGGTGAAGATCAGATGGTCAGATTGCTTCTACTTAGAGCATGAAAGCCAGATGTAGCCCTTCCATTATGCAGGTTTCGATGCTCACTCAGCACTTTTAGGGGATCAGTCTTTGCTGCTGATGAGCTGGCTGCATATGGAGTGTATTTATTGAGTACCAGCCATGTCTACCTTTTAGCTGAACTTTTGCATGTACTTAGCTGGAAAAAAGACCTGTGATATCAGCAGGCAGTCAGTGGCAGTAATGACTGTGTTTGTGTATGCGTAATGTGTGTGAAAGGTTATGCAGTCTCACTAGAAATGAAAACCAACAGGCCTCCAGGAAGCTTGCACTGAGACTTAAAGGGGCTGGGCGTTTTTTTTTTTCTCCCCTCTACTCGCCCACGTTCACTTCTTTTCCTGTACCCCTAAGAGAGAGATATATATATAGAGAGAGTGTGCGTGTGTAGACCTTCTGAGTGAGGATTTCTATTAGTTACATGTGAATTGTGAAAGCTTGTTTTTCCATGGACAGTTCACATGGAGGAATGGTGCCAAAAGTTTGGCAGCGAACCACAATTCACTCTTTAATGACTATGTGTGTGTGTGTGTGTGTGTGTGTGTGTGTGTGTGTGTGTGTGTGTCTGCTTGTGTCTGCTTGTGTCTGTTTGTGTGTGTGTGTGTGTGTGTGTGTGTGTGTGTGTGTGTGTGTGTGTGTGTGTCTGACTGGCTGCCAACACAGCTCAAGCAGCAATGGGATATCTCTCACTGTCCGGAGCTGAATGCTCCATGTGACTAGGGCATATTTTAACTGGATTACATAATAGCTAGTGGCGCACTAGCCCCACCTGTACTCCACTCGTGAGGAGAGCTCCATATGATCCAAAGCAATTCGAACTCTCTCCCATTATCTAAATATTCTAGATTTAATTCTACATGTAAATTCATCTGCATTGAGGTATCATCTCTGTCTCTTAGGGTAATTGTGTTGTGGTTTCACCCATGACTCATCATTTGTTTTGTGTAGCATGGAAGATTTAATCTTTAACTTTAATGAGGGCCAGTCATGGCGTGAATTGACTGCCTTGACAGAGACAATCACAGAGACTTACTAATCAACTTTTAACAAAATTCTCAAACTAAAAAAGAAAAAAAAAAAAGAAAGTTGCTAAGCATAAAAAATATAAGATCTACAGTCATGTTTTTTTAGCCTTCAAACAGAAGTATCTCAATAAGAGACCTTGAGTGAAAATTATAACATCTAACGGAGCACCAGGTAATTAGCACATTTTGTGCCTGACTGCACTTTGACTCCTGCTGTCTCAGTGGTGAAAAGCTGAATTAGTTAGAATCAGCGTGCCACACAGGTATCAGCTGCCACCCCACAATGCATCATCTAATTCAATCACAGTGACACCATCCCCAGCAGACTGGACCATTAGCAATTGACATTAGTAACTGGTGCCTGCTGTCGTTGTAGGAGAGGATAAGGAATACTAGTATTAATGATCTATGACAAACCATCCAACACTTCTTGGGCTAAATCATGCAAGGCAGATGTGTCAGTCCTCATGCAAAATCTCATTATCTCTTGACACAAAAAAGGACAGGCTCATGCTTTTTGGCTGATAGCAGGTGAAAGAAAAACATCCTGTTTAATCAGCTGTATTTTGTCAGTCATTCTATAATCACTATTGACCTGTGCAGCATGGACTGTACCAAGTGTTTGTGAGAGAAAAGCAAAACAAGTGGCCACCTGTCGACCCACAGGACTGATAGAAAGCAGCCAGCATCTCTTCTTACTTTATTTTTCCCAATGTGCCACAGATGAGGCATTTAAAGTGCACTCTGTATGCGATTATTTGATTTGATGGCAGAGTGAAAGACACGAAAGTCACACAGTGTTCTCTAGAATGTGTCTAAAAGTGATTGATAAGCTACTAAAAACTGTCATGTCTATTCGTAGTATAGGCCCTAGATGGACTGCCATCTCCAATAAATAAAAGTTTTCTATTTTTTAAATAATTTACTCCTTTTCTTAATAAGACCATTACATTCATACACTTATATAACATTGTAGACCACATTAGGGCTACAAGTGTTGAGTTTGGATCTGGCCCTGTTCTTCAGAAGTTAAAAAGCACCTGGCCCAGTTCCAGCACTGGGTTCTGCAGAATAGCCTTGAGAGTCTGGGCTGCCTGGCCAACCAGCAGGCTTCTTGGATACACAACATTCCAAATGCTAAAGAAAAGTGCAGGCACTTCTATAAGCACTGTAGTACTTTAACTCTAATGATGCCCTTAGGACTCTTCACACCTCAGACATTCTTAATTTATATGCAGCTCACATTGAGGCCATGAATATTCACATCATTCTGCATGCAAATGTAGCGTGAAGATACCTGGGTACAAACACTTGTCTAACCTCTGGCTATTTTTGTGATTCCTGTGGTGCTGATTAGATAAGGAGGAGAGGAAGGAGATACAGGTGTTAATGCTATGTGAGCCTGCTATGTATGTGGAGGGAATGTGAAGGATCTGAGGGCCTCTGTTTCTCCTGCTAATTTGGACTGATGCTACTATATACACAGCTGGCCCTGCAGGGTTATGAGCTTATCTCTCTCTGTTTCCCCCCGATCTCTCTCTGTTTCCTGTCCATCACACTCCTTCCTCTTCCTCACCATATAATTATTATTGTTCCTTTCTTATCTTTCCTCCTGTAGCTAACATGACTGCAAGCATACATGCAAATATACACACATGCAAACACTCAAATATCTAAACATATGACTGAAATGAGAGCAAGTTGTGCTTTTGCAGCTAGGAATATGTTCAGTCTTATAATGTACACCATATGTACATTACAAACTACAGTGCTGATCTTGGTTTTATCAATCTTGGAATTAGGTCACATAGGCTGATCAGCCATAACATTAAACCACCTGCCTAATATTGTGTAGGTCCCCCTTGTGGCACCAAAACAGCTCTGCCCCTTTGAGGCATGGACTCCACAAGACCTCTAAAGGTGTGCTGTGGTGTCTGGCACCAAGATGTTAGCAGCAGATCCTTTAATTCCTGTAAGTTGTGAGGTGGGGCCTCCATGGATCAGACTCATTTGTCCAGCACATCCCACAGATGCTTGGATAGATTGGATTGAGATCTGGGGAATTTGGAGGCCAAATCAACCCCTTAAACTCTTTGTCATATTCCTCAATCCATTTTTGAACAATTTTTGCCAGGGTGTGCCTGAAGGGGTGTACTTGGTCTTAGGTAGGTGTTACATGTTAAAGTAACATTCCCATGAATGCCAGGACGCAAGGCTTCCTAGCAGAAACTCCACTGCTCCACTGGCTAAGTTCAGCCATAGTGCGTCTTTGTGCCATCACTTCCCCAGGTAAGTGAAGCACACGCACTTGGCCGTTCACATGATGTAGAAGAAAATGTGATTCACCTTCTTCCATTGCTCTATGGTCCAGTTTTGATGCTCACATTCCAATTGTAGGCACTTTCAGCGTTCACTTTCAGCGTTCACTTTCAGCGTTCACTTTCAGCAGTGGACAGGGGTCAGCATGGGCACTCACCAGTCTGCAGCTACACAGCCCCATACGCAGCAAGCTGCGATGCACTGTGCTGTGACACCTTTCTATGCATCACAGGGCATTGTAATACACTCAGAAGAAAATGCTATCTGTCCTCTTATGCATACATGAGCTTACATAGGCCCATGATTGGCTAGTGCCACTGTTAAAACAGTTAAAAGAGAAAGTAATGCCATCCTTCTCATTAAGGAAGTATAGCTAATTTTGCTAGTCAGGATTTCAATTTGCGATCCACAAATGATAGTTCCACAATAGGGTGAACACTTTTCTGTTGTGCCACTTGGGAGCCCTTTTTGACATTAAGTCAATATTTTCACTCAAGTGTTATTTATCTGTTCTTTTCCAAAATTGCACATTCTCTTCCATTAGTTGTAGCAGTTTGTACTTTGAAATGACTATTGATCTTCTCATGGCATTTTACACAGTAATACAATGTAAGAAATAGACTGAACTAATGCATTGAATACTAAACCCTAAAATAAAAAAAAAGTAGTTAAAAATCTGTCCTGGCTGAAAGAGATAAACTTTTGTTGCAGGTTTTCAGACTCTGTGATATGCAACCGTCTGTCCTTGGCTTCATTAGGATTGGTCACCACTGTTTTGGGAAAAACACAGAAACGCTTCAACAAATCAACTTCATGTTTATATGTGAGGACAGACACTCGGACACAAGCTGTGAGAATGCTTTATTTGTGGAAATTTCCAGATCCTATTTAAACACCAGAAGAACCTTGGGTATTTATTTATGTTTACAACAACCCCTGCTCACGAACTTAACAGGTTGAGCACAAATGTGTTTGGGAGGATAATCATATGAGTGGGGCATAATGAGGCAGAGAGCACTGGCGGTCACTGGTGTTTGAGCCTGGGTGTACAAGGTGGAAAAGGAAACCCATATGGAAAAAATAATTAAGCAGCGCTGAATAGTCTGAATATGCTTATGTTGCCTATCATATACTTATGTTATCTATATATGTCTACACCTTTCCCTTTCATTTGTATTAAATTGCTACTAATCTGTACTTGAAATACAGTATACTGAAGTCACATTAAGTGTGCTTGCATAAGTTTTTTTGGTATGTAATTTTTTAACACNGTACTTTGGTGAACCTCAAGAGCTCCCAGTAGGGTCACCCCAGTAGTCACCAAGAGCTCCCAGTAGGGTCACCCTTTGTGAACAGATCTGAGGGTAGAGTTAGACAAGAAGCGATCCTAATGACCCTCCATGAAAGCTACCCTGGAGCCAGACCTGGTCACCGGGCTACCAGTGTAACCCAGTCAGGACAAGGCTGAAATGGTGATGTAGAGATATCTTGTGGGCTCACCACCAAGATGAAAGATGGGAGTAAGGTGCCATGCCAGTCAGGTGGTAGGGATGTGATGGGAGAATCTTAGACAGACTACACATTTGGAATGGAAACAAATATTTTAACACAATATATTTTACAAAATATTCTTTCCCACTATTACATTCAAGATTGCAATTCCAGCATAAATAAAGATCAATTTAGCACAAACTGTAATATTCTTTTTCAAATTAAAATATTAGCACACATTGTTTGTGCTTCAACATATAGCTATTAAATAGCCCATATTAGTTTGTTATTATAGGTTGTTGTTATCTAAGTAAGCCCAAATGCAGTGTTACACATTGTCAACAATGTTACAGAAATAGAATTAACTGAGCATTGCTTTCAAGTGACTTAACACTGCCACTTAGCTACCCACAGACTGAAAGCTTAATTTACTTGAGGTAAGTGCACTAAACAACAGATTGCTCCAGTCTTCGGTCTTATGTCACAGTTTTATATCTGGTGCTTCAATTATGTTTGTTACATATGTCCATATATATGTCTAATTGTGGCAGGATTTCCAGAAAATGTCAAGACTGGGTTGCATTTAGACTGAAAATTTGTGCAGCCTTAGTATGGCTATATGTGCAGAGATGGTAAAGTGTTTACACAAAGTATGAGAGAAACTCTGTACTGTTTGAGCCTATGAGCTTCACAGAAATCTCGTGTTCTTTCCTGCTTTCAAGTAGAACAGCATGTTCTTAGTGAAGTCTGAATCGTTTTGAGGTATGGCACATGACTGACACTCTCATCTCTCTCTCTCTCTCTCTCTCTCTCTCTCTCTCTCTCTCTCTCTCTCCTTCTTCTTCGCACTGAGTTTTAATAAATCAACCACTAAAATAAAACAATGTAAAATTAGTATTTTCAAATTCAGTGGTAGGACATACTACAAGAAAAAGCACACATTAAAGCTGGCAGTGGAAAAGAGATTATTCTAACTATTAATCAGAGATTAAAACAAATATACAAATGTACATTGTTATAAATAATTTGAATGCACTCTGCAGATAGCTGAAGTTATAGATGATGCTGGAATAAGATGCAATAAGGGATGCACAGATTAGGTCAGTATCAAAAGTGTCAAAAGTGTCAAAATTCAAAGTCAAATGGCCACAAAGTGTAGCTGAAGTTAGCTTAATTTACCATTTTGTAAATGGTCTCTCTAGTAAATGGTGGGACTGGCCACTTTAAATTTATTGAAGAGGCCTTCTCTCAGGCAGGGTCACTGGGTTCAGGCTGCCAAAGACCTGAGCACAGGAGTGTATCCTGGAGCTAACAGACCCAAGCTAGACATGTATCACACACACACACACACCACACACACACACACACACACACACACACACACACACACACACACACACACACACACACTTTGTGTCTGTGTAGTGAATTCCTACAAGGATATAATGTTTCCATGTAAGTATTTTGAGCAGAACTGTATATGTGTGGCTTGCTTTGTAGCCAACCATTACAAAGTGCCAGAGTCCCTTCATAGAAGTCAACACTGTGTGTAGGAAATTCATCTGGGCATAGAATTTGTTTCAGGACCAATGAAATATTACTAAACTTCACATTTCTTGGTACATATTATTTGGTATCTGAAAAGGATAAATGTAAAAATATAGTAAGAAATTTAATCTTGTATTTTTGCACATCACATTTATTATATAAGCACGAATGGTTATACTAGTATTTCTTTTTGTTTTTTCTTTTGCAGTCCTTCTTTTAGTGGAATTCGGGAAGCTGAGTACTTTAGAAAAATGTGTGCTTATAGTACTTCCCATAGCAGCTATTACATTTTAAGAACTAGATAAAACTGCAGTGTAATGACAGGAAAGAACTTGAGATATCCCTGCTTGTCATCTAAAGAAACTTGCCAAAGAGGAGCTCATATAAGTGGGCTAACTTTATGCCTTTTTTCTGCATATTTTGGACATTTTGTGTGGATTCTGTGATAACAACATTACTTTAGTAATTACTTTAGTATGAATGTACAAAGTGTCTGATCCACTGTATTTGCACAGTTATAATAACTATCTATTCATTCTTCCCATTCTTTCTTTTTTCTCCCTGTCTCTGCTCCTGCTCGAAGCTGGGCCTGCGAGTCTGCCGCATTATGTGAATGTGATTTTATGGCTGTGCAGTTTTATGCTTGTGCTCAGTAACAAAGCTTCTGAAAGCACTCTGCATGTACAGTGGATATGAAAAGTCTACACAACTCTGTTAAAATGGCAGGTTTTTCTGATGAAATGAAAAATGAAACCAAGATAAATCATCTCAGAACATTTTCCACCCTCAATATGAAATTAGAACATATAAAAATTAAGTGAAAAACAATCAGAAACATTTTAGGGAAAAATAGGGAAAAAAAACTTACAATAACCTAGTTGCATAAGTGTGCACACCCGTAAATTAATACTTTGTTGAAGCACCTTTTGATTTTAGTACACCACTCAGTCTTTTTAGGTAAGAGTCTATTAATGTGGCACATCTTGGCTTGGCAATATTTTCCAACTCTTTCTTGAAAAAACATTCTAGATCTGTCAAATGGGAAGGGCATCTCCTGCACACAGTCCGCTTCAGGTCACCCCATAGATTTTTAGTTGGATTCAGATTTGGGCTCTGGCTAGGTCATTCAAAAATATTTTCTTCTTTTGGTTAAGCCATTCCTTTGTTGATTTTAATGTATGCTTTGGGTCATTGTCATGCTGAAGGTTTTGCACTAAAATTGACTGGTATTTGTAGCTATTCATGTTT
>CM074953.1:13445979-13504566 GCA_037577455.1 Pangasius macronema | reverse complement strand
TCCTGTTCTTGGTGATGTCACTGTGGTCCTTCATTTTCTCCATTTATTGATGATGGCCTCTATAGTGTTCCATGGTACATCTAATGTTTTGGAAATTCTTTTATACCCCTCTCCTGATCGATATCTTTCAACAAGTGAGATACCATTCATGCTTTGTAAGCTCTTTGTGGACCATGACTTCAGAAGTCAGATGAAACCAAGTAGATGTGAAGCAAATCCTACTGAAACAGCTGATGAATTATTTTACATCACAAAAACCTGACAATTTAACAGCTGTGTGTAGACTTTTTATATCTGCTGTATATACATACAGCATTCTGTCTAAATCATGACCATTTAATGTTTCTGTTATAAAATGTTTATGTTTTCAAAATGTCTGCCAAAGCTGCCTACACTGATTCCATGCAAGCTTTAATGTATTTCTGGTATTTTCATACTTTTCTTAATTCATATTATACTTAATTTCTTAAATACTGTATTTTGTGTGAGTTGGTTTACTTGGCCATTCTAAATGTCTAAAGTCTTTTTTGTCCCATATTATGTTTGACCTCTTGATTTACCCTGGCACAATTGTAGGCATCCCATTAACTTTGGCAACGATATCTTTTAAACATCTGGTGAATGTCTTTGTACTCACAGAACAACATTTCCTCCAAAAGACAGACTTATGTGTTACATAATCTTACAAATCTCTAGACCCTGCTAGACCAAAAACTCCTACACTAAACTTAAAGCAGAAGCCACTACATGCCACCAGAAAAGACAATCTCACCTGACAGCAAGTACTCAGATGCTGGAAAGCCACAAGAATTGGTTGGTGAAGTTTTATACAAAAAACACTAAAATGGTGTAGTGCCCACTGTAATTCTGTAACACTTAAAACAGTCTTGTTTTGCTCTATCAAATCAGTGAAGAATATATGAGTTTCATCAAACTATGCCATCAGAAAAAAAGAAAAGCATCCACTGACTATAATTATATGGTAAAGTGAATTATTCGCTTTACTATAAGACTTATGCACTCAAGTTGAACCAAATAATACTTAGGAATAAATCTAAAAAATAAATGTGATATATGCCATGGTTCCTCCTATCACTAACTAAACTAGACAGACTGCAGGAAAAAGACAAGTTGAGGCAAAAAATCTTACTTAAATGCTTATTATTTGTATTTGCTATGAAATTATACCAAATCTATGAGATAATTCAAATATCACAGAGTTAAATTGAAAATGCTACATGAACTCGTTTGGGCCAACAGTCACAGTACAAGGTTCAAGCTCTGACATGTGCAAGAATATTCTGTTTCCTCTCTTTATTCCTCTGTTAAGAGGAATTTCTGTTTAATCTTCCTACTTGTAGTTACATTCAGGAAGGTAATGTTGCAAATTATTTTTAATTATTTGACAGCAATGATAATGTTATTTTTATAATAATGGTATTTTAGTGTTAGTTTACTTGCTCTGAACAGAGGGAGATTAAGAGAAAATGTTCCATGATGTTAGATTATACTTTTGGTTTACATAAGTTCACATCACCTCTTTTCCCCTCTTTATATCAGTCTTGCTTAGTCTCTGTAATTAAGAACATTCCCATACTAGAGATTGTGCAGTTCTTAGCCAAGAGCTCTCAGTCCTGCTGGCAGGTCCAGTGTAATGAAGAGATTTGTGTTAGGTTCAGGTACTGCATTTTGGCTTCATCCTAACAAGCTTTAAAATATTTTTGAGGTGCTTAACGTCCTTTCTGTGTGCCAAAGACAATTCTAACAAGTCCGTTTAATATCTATTTTAACTCCATCTGACCGAATTGACCTAACATTTTTACACTTTTCCGTAAGATGTAACAAGAAACAGTTAAAACGTAGCTATGTCCCTGACCCCAAAAACCATCTCCTTTGAGGGAATATTCACCACCATGACAGCCTTCTGGGTAATGGCTCACAGATAAACCTGTTATTACTTAGGATCTGAGGCGACTGGGAGGTCGAAGTTTTCACAGTCCACTAGCACTCTCAGTCTGTGTGGGTGTGCTAGTCAGATGGTGATAAAGTCAGCCGTGCACTTCCTCTGCCTCTTCACTTCCTTTCCTGTCATTACAGCCCTCTTATGGAAATAGTGAAGAGTCTACAACTAGAAAGTGACATGCTTGCAGTTTAAAGATTTGTTCTTTAACAAATGATTTACTACCACAACCTGTAGGGTCACAGGATCCTTCACAGCACAGTTACAGTTGATTTGAACCAGATTAATTGATGAGCAGCGTTTCTGAGTGCTGCCTCAAGCCCTTCCCCAACATGAGGAGAGATCAGACATCATGAGCCCAGACCTCACACATTCACCCACACATAACATTGCAGCATGGCTCCATTTAAAAAACAGGCTCTGATGGTTTTTAATAACTTGATCTTTTTTTATTCTAAGCTGTTTTTAGGCTGTTTGTTCCAGTGATTCATTTACATGTTTGTACTGAATCATTTACCACAGCAACAATCCACAGCAAGAAGCTGCTAAACCCAGTACTGATTTTTAGTTAAATGATTTATACAGTTAAATACTGTACAACTATGTAACACAACTGCACATACAGAGTAAAGAGACATACTTTCAGGGGTTTAGGAGGTGGGGATTCATGTCATTCTTTCATGGGTGGCAATAATGTGGGAGCAGTGCCAATCAATTTATGTGTTATTATATAGTACCTGGGGTATTACTGTAGCTAGAGTATTATTTATCTGTCAGATTTGGTATTTACATCAAATTATTTAATTATTTTCTAGTCAAGCAACATGACACAGTAAAGCAGAATTAATTTACAGAATTTACAGAAAGGGACACACATTTATGCAGTTCTCAGCAGCACAATACAAAAAAACATACAGCTACAGATCAAAAGCTTCAGTTAATGTTCACATCAAACAGTGTGATCTCTGTGACCTTTCATACAACAGTCTCTAGAGTTTACACAGAAAAAAAAAACAACAACAACAAAAAACAGCACATGAGCGACAGTTCTTTGGAAACACCTTGTTGAAAAGAGGAAAATGGCGAGATTGGTTCGAGCAGCCAGGAAGTATATAGTAACTCAGTGGTTAAAGCATTAAAGCATCTCAGCAGGCAGAAAACATAAAACCTTGAGGTGTATGGGCTACAACAAGAGAAAACCACATCAGGATTCACTCCTGTCAGCCAAGAACAGGACAGTTTTAAGGCTATCATGGGCACAAACTCATCAAAACTGGACAGTTGTGTGGTTAAAGTCACAGAGATCACACTTTTCCCCCCATTCTGACAGTTGATGTGAATATTAACTGAAGCTCTTGACCTATATCTGCACAAATTTTTTGCATTGCGCTGCTGCCACATGATTGGCTGATTAGATAACTGCATGAATGTGCAGATGTATGTACAGGTGTTCCAAAAAAAAAAGGACAGTGAGTGTATGTGGGCCTGGGAAAAGAGCTTATGATATGGAAAGAAAAGAGTCCTTAAAAATCCTTAGGCTTTAGCAGATATAGAGTGACTATATTTTAAGTCCGCATGTGACCCTCTCTGACTCAGTGTCTTCTGTTTTAGACCAGACCTTTGAAGCTGCATGGTGCCGAAATGCCCTGATGATCAAAGCTTCTCATTACGTTGGAACCCCCGTGTGTTTGTGTTGTCTCTGGCAAGCATGCCTTTTACTCATCCTCCCACATAGTATTCTCATATGCTCTGTTTTCCTCTAGTCTGAGACATTGCAGACCAGGATGAGGAGCAGTCATGGAGTGCATACCCTACCCCACCCACCCTGCTTCCAGCCCTGACTGAAAAAACTCAGCGGCCCAGGAACACCACAGGTGACGCTCTGTTTAACTGACAGGCACTGAGCAAACATCTCAGAAGAACATCTCAGTGCCAACCCAGTACCCAGTTTTGGAATTTTCTGTCTTTTTTCAGAATTCTCACAAAATCATTTATTGACTTTAAAAAAAGCTGGATGATAAAAGTGTTAATTCTTCTCTCCCTGTGTTACTGCTCCAGTTACTGTCTCTCTCGTGTGCTTTTGAGGCTAAGCCTTGGCACGATCTATGACAAATGCAGTGACAGACGGAGAGAGAGAGAGAGAGAGAGAGAGAGAGAGAGAGAGAGAGAGAGAGAGAGAAACAGAGCCACAAATAGACCCGTCCCCCAGCCCACAGGAGAGCTACAGCTCCACTTCTGCACACACTCACCTCTCATTTTGCATGTGCCCTGGGGCCAATAGAAGTTAGTGGAGAACCACTGGGAAATTAAATTTGAAATTATTCGATTATCACACACAACAGAGTCCAAGGAAGAGACACATCTATAACACATTTTTTTAATAAACTGATTTCACTTACAAATTTCTCTTTTCTAATACTGTCAATACTGCACTGATTGACTGCTGTATTGATCATTAATTTCATGTTCATTATGAAAAGACACAAAATAATAGTATATACTAGTATAATCCCCAAAAATATTCCCCTGTTTTTATGTACTTGCTTTGTAACTAACAGGGTATCTAACAGGGCAATATAAAATGTTAGAGGTGCAAAAAATATATTATGTGTTACTAATAGCTAAAATCCTGGCAATGATAAGGAGGAGATGGAAGAATTCATTCACTCTTCCTCATGTAGGACACAGACAGCATTGGGATTAAGATATCTACAATCTGAGCCTTAGACTGATCCAGGATCAGAACATCAGCACATCTTCCAGGCTCCTCTATAATCGTGAAATAGAAAAGCTAATTTTAAATGCCCATAATGATATTTAGCTTGTTAGGCTCTTCCAGTTCAACTGTGATTGCTGGCAGAAAAAAATCTATAATAATAAATCTATAATCATAATAATTTTCTACTGATGATCTGAAGGAGTCTTCAGTTATCTTGACTTACCATTCCTTACCATTCAAAGTGGCCTGACATTCACAGACATAATCTGTCCTCCAAATTCACATTGCACTAGTTCTGTGCATAACACAGACAGGCAAACTTGCCAGTGTGTCACATTATATTGATGGAGGAGAGTGTTGTTTTCTGTGGAACTCTTTGTTTCTGTTCTTGCTCTGATACTTTGGCAGGCAGGTTGTGTTCTTGTGGACAGGCAACCTCTTCCTAGACAACACAGCTACCGTGTCCTTGGGATGGCTTCATGTTCACACACACACACACACACACACACACACACACACACACACACACACACACACATAATCAGCGTCGCTTCAGAGCTCCATGTGACCAGGCGAGCCAGGCAAGTTAACGTCTGGCTCCTATAAAGGCTGTCTTCTTCAGTTGAGAGGATAAGATCAGCCGAGGGTCGTGTCTCAGGTTTCCATGAAAGGATTAAAAAGTAAACAACTGAGAATTTGAGCCAATCCCTCTTTAAGGAGATACACGTTTCACCAAAAGCATGGTGTATACCTCTTTGAGGCCCTCGATAATGATACTATGGGAACGAAGTTGACTTCATTCATATGTAATGTGTCTGTGATTAGTCATTCTTTCATGGAAATGAGAACAGGTTTTGTCCATAAGTTGTATATAAATCTGTAAGTGTTGATCTGTAAGTGTTTGATAGGCAGATATGCTGATTACTGACTTGGCCTACAACTTGGCCTTAGGGTGGGAAACTGACAGGGCAATCCAGAGAGAAAGGAGCAATATTCAGCAGCAAGTGCAAGCAGGTTCAAACCTGCCTTGCTGTGCATTATTAAAAGCCTCCACAGCACCTGAACAATTGCCAGAAATATAATGCACTCACAAGGAGGGAAGAAAATGTGTGCACCTTTGCAAATGTAACATACAAGATATAAACACCAGGTAATACAAAAACACAGTGTACGCAATCTAAGAAAGCACTGAATTATAAGATATAAGACAATATACTAATAACATATTATAGATAACCATGTAATGCATTAACAAACTTGTGCAAATCAAAGGATTCATACATTCACTTTCAGTAACTGCTTTATCCTGGTCAGGGTTGTGGTGGAGCTGGAGCCTATCCCAAGAATGCTAGGTGTAAGGTGGAAAAACACCATGGATGGAACACAAGTCCATCACAGAGCACCATGCACACACATTCACACCTGGGGACAAGAGTAGCCTAACCGGAGAACCTGAAAGAACCCTATGCGGGCACTGTGAGAACATGCAAAATTCTGCACAAGCAGTAACCAGAGCTGAGGACTGAACCAGGAACTCTGGAACTACAAGGTAACAACACTACCCACTGCAGTGCCCTCAAAGTATTTAATGATCTACTGTTGGCCATGCACACAACACACATACTGTATCTGTTACCAGTAAGGCAGAGCAAATTTTTCTCTATCGCAAAGGTATATAATTGCAAAGCTTTTCTAGATAGTATTGCATTTAAGGAGTCTATTAATGTATATTAGAAGTGACACAACTGTTTCCTCAAATATCTGGTGTTTCAAATTGAGAGGATTTCTTTATGTGAGCCCGACACTATCAAACACAGGGTTTTTACAACATACCCACACTGACAGATATACATAATCACACATAAAGAAACTCTCTCTCTCTCCTTCCCTCATACATGAACATAAATGGAAACACTTACAAAGGCCACATACTGCCATTTTATGTAACTATTATGCCTTTCACTTTTCACTGAAATGAAGCCTTAATGCTTTCGAGAGAACTTCACTAACAGCTTTAATCTTAGTGTGCAAGTTGGTCATCAGGAGATCCACAATCTACGCATTACTAATTAGATGTTCTGTGAGATGATTAGTCTATGATACCGAACACGGAAAGGTAATTATGTAGTCTATTTCTTACATGTGATTATTATTATTATTATTATTATTATTAGTTTACACAAACTATATATACTTGTAAATATAGATAAACTAAACGTATTTATTTTATAAAGTCATTTGTTATTTTATTTTGTATATTAAATTGTTTTTTTTATTAATTTATTTTATAGCTAAAATTAATGACATGCATTGATGTATTAACATTCCTAGTAATATTATGAGTAAACTCTATGTTCTCTTCTATCTATACTCTTATAACTCTTATAATCATCTGAGAGTCCATATGAAGACATAAAAATGATCACGTGTGAGAGTATCAAAAAAACAAAGTTTTTTTTTAATGAAGATCATAATCTCAATCTCGTTCGGATATTACGTCGTTTGCACTCTAAATATATTTTCCAATAGTCGAGGTGATGGCAAACTGCTGCCTTAAGCTCAGGCTTTAAATTTAAATCAGCATGCATTTCTACTGCACACTGCATAACAAGTAACTAAGACCGATTACACTGCTTGTAATTTAACTTGAGGCTTGTGTCATCATAATTTGGTTTTCAAATGAAGACACAGATGTGGAAAATGAGTCCTTGAAAGTGAGCAGTGATGGGCATTACCACTAAACCTGAAATGCCATTACACACAATGAACATTCAAGAGTTAAAGATATACAGAGAAAACTAGGAAAATGGGTTTGCTCCACAATAAGATAACTGTTATTCTAATAACAGTTAGAATAATGTACAGCTTGTTTGCTATAAATGAGTTTAAAACTGTCAAGTAATTATTACTTGGGTAATAATAAATACTTGGGTTAAACCAATCACTTCTATTGGTATATTCCATACACAAATCAAGTCTTTCTACACTGATGCTCTTGATGTCATTCTTCCATTCTTGGCCATGTCTGTAAAAGAAAGCTACACAATAGCATGTTTTATAGGAGATATGGGTATGCCAGTTAAACCTAAACAGAAAAGAAAGTAAATGCTAAAGCAGAGAGGGGTGAGATGGGGTGGGGCCATTAGATGACAGTGATTAAGAATGCCTGAGTAAAAATGAGATTCATAGAAGTCTTGAGTCATCTGAAAACCCCGAAAACAATTTCATTTCACATTTCACACACATTCCTCTAATAGCTACTAAATTCCACTACTGAGAATAGAGGAACTACATGAGACATGATCATTGAAATCTGCTATGATGATACTATGGTTTTTTTTTGTTTTACAAGTGAAAACAGTATTTTAAAAAAATCAAAATCTTCATCTATACAAAGTCATCTAATATCTGCTACTGAACTCACATGTCAGTAAAGACTGTATATTCTGCCTACTCACCTGTCCTGTAAAGTTTACTTCAGGTCAGCACATACACACACCCCACTGGCACCATCTACACTACTTTTAATCCAGAATTGTGCAAAGGTACAACCAAGGCATGTTTATGTGTCTCACTAAACTGGAATAATTGAAGAGACATGCACAAAGCCCTTGTGAAATATGCAGGAGGCTCAGTACATGGGAGATGCCAGAAGAATGAAGATAGCTGTAGGAGTGCAAAAAAAGGGGGGAAATATTGATTCCTATGTGACATAAATCAGCCTCCACACACATCCCTTCCACTCAGACTGTGAAGCTCTCTACAATATGACTTCCCGCCAACATTTCTGGAAAAAAAAAAAGAAAAGAAAAAAAAACGCTTGTGACCTCAGCTGCCTTTGCATTCTTCCACTCAGAACTACGGAGAGAGAGAGAGACAATGGGGGAGACTATTGTATATACACAGTATGTTGCCTGTAAGCAGAAATAAATGAGAATATTTGCTCTGTAGTGTGCTCTTTGTAAATGTGCTCACTCCTAAGCCTTTCTGTATGCAAAATTTATCTTACCAGATATGAAAACTGTGAATGGTGTTTTTTGATTTTAATCTATGCTGCATATGGATGCTATAATGCTATGACTATACAATGAAGACAGAGCCATTTCTCTGGACAGAAGCAATAAGAAAATTAATTTATGTAGCATGTAGAACCTGTTGAATGCATGTGGTTATCTCTTAAGCAAATGTATGGGTGGTGATATGCTTTGCCTACAGGGAAACTTTACATCATATACTAAAAATGTGCAAGGACTCGCCCATATTTTCAGTCACATGCCAGTTTAGGACTTAAAGAAACAGCACTTCAATCCAAATCTATACCAGGAAGGCTATATGAGGTGGAGCCAAGTGCATAATCTCACATATTGGTACACTCAAATGCTCATGCCTGTGGTTAGGAATATACGAAGCTAAATCTGAAGGTCTCAGAAGGACTACAGAAAAATAGAAAGTTTGACCCAAGTGAAATTCAGAGTTCTGCTAGTGGAGAAACTGGAGTGACTTGCAAATTGCTTTACGACTTTCTTTTAAAATCCCCAATCCCCTAGACAGAATCATATCTTTAAATAAGGTTAAGTAGTCTAAACAGCTAGAGTGGAGGCGTTACAAGTCCTACCATGAATTATAAATACCCCAGTTGTTAATAATTCTCATCCATGAATAGTTGTATACACAATGCATTCCCATGAAGTTCTACATGCACATAAGCTCTAAGTATCCATGGATCCAGAAAAATTAAAACATTAATAAAGTAGTCCTTGTGGGAGAAGATCCACCACACCAGCATTTGTCCCTATCATGTCTTCTGCCCCAAGGTCAAGGACTGCTGTCTCTGCCACTTTTTTCACTGTTTTGGGAAAGTGAAGGCATGTTGAGATATAGTAGAATTTAAAACATGGAAAAACAACATCTAAACTTACAAAAACAACTAGAAGGTTGATTATGTAATTTCTAGGCATGAACTGGCACCTACAACAAAAGAAATATCTGACTGGGAATTCAGGCAATTTAGTGTATATTAACTTCTGCGTCATGTTCCACTTGTTCTTTGAAATTCTTAGTAAATAATAAAAGCATCCAAGAAAGTGTTCAATCTTGTAAAACAACACTGGATACAAAGTGCCTGAGTATTACCATGGCTTGCTTGAAGCATTTATCGACAGCTGTTACATAACCAAATCACAGTCCAACTATTGCTCAACAGCAATGTTCAGAATTACTGTACGTCAACATTAACTGATGTATCCTTCCACTGAGATCACGTGTATGATGTTTATTTACCTTTTTCTCAAAGAGAGAAATTTTTACAATTAGGGAAACAATAAAGTCAGAGTGTAGAGAAGACGTATCGACGTTATAAGGGATGTCTTTTCTATTGACTCCACTGAGAGAACATCCTGAGGATATTGGATACAGAAAAAAAGGACTTTTAAGGCTCTTGTCAAAACATTTGGCAATAAAATGCAAAGAACGCAAACACTTACACACACTGGGTAACTTTTGTTAAGGTTGGGAAATTTACTATGTCTTGTGACCATATCGAATTAATTTAAATGTATCTTTAATTTGGGTAGTAGCTTTATCCTGTCCTAGGAGCAAAAATAACTCTGTTTCGTACCCAAAATCTCTCACTACAAAAACAATGTAAGTCCAAACAAGGTTCCAGTCCAAAGGGTATTACGTGAGAACTTAGTGATGCTGGTTCCAGATCTGAAAGCATGACTCTCAATCTAATTTTTTTAAAAAGAGTCACTGCAGAAATGTCAGATCAGCTCACATCTCTGCAAGGTTTATTACTCCTATGCAATTGCATAGACAGAATTATAGATAATAGTAGTACTCCACTACTATGAATAGAGGAAATATTAGTCTAATAGTATAGATATAGTCTATCAGAGCAGACCCCTGATGAACAATATCAATATATCAACTATGAAATAATACAGTAAACTTATAATGTGGCTAATCATTTTGCACCAAGGAACAAATTAGATATTTTGTAATTACAACCTTGTCCACTCAATGCCTAAAGCCCTTGACAGGCCATTATGTACACTGTGAATGTTAAAGTTGTATCACATAAAGATACAATTTCTCACACAAATATCATCACACACCTGGCAACACTGGATTATCCTCCATCTCCATGGTCTATTGTTTAAACAGGTGGAGCCAAGAGCTCTGTGTTTTAATGGAAGCAGTGTGTTCATACTGGGAAACTCAACAAGCTGCAATATAATTTTAATACCTGGATGATGTACTAGATCCAATGAAATATAAAGTGTGAAATGCGGAACACTTTTTGCACTCGTGGTTCGCAGCCTGCTCTACGGATGATAAGAAAAGAAGCCATTAGTCTCCATCAGGCTTGAAATTTTATAAATGGACAATGCACCAAGTTAGAACAATGTTTCACCACCAACACAAACAAGGAGCAAAATGTTTAGGATGAACATTTTCGATTTTGAAAGTAGTGGTGGTTCCTGTGGAGGCTGTCTTTGTGAAGTTCAGTGAGGTTGCATATACATGATATCCATAATGTGCGATTTAATGTAAGAGTTAATGCTACTAAATTTTCTTTTAGTAGCATTTAACAGTTTGTATATTTTATCAGTGTTTCCATGATTGTGGTGCCATTTAACCCTTTAAAAATCATTTTTATAGTGAATATAAGAAAACTATGCAGTTAGCCATTCAGAAATGTGTTAATCCATCAGAGACAACCATTTTTTACAAGTTCTCTTTTCTGACAATGCTGTTACATTTTGCTGTTAAATGACTAACATTTTACAAAGTAAAAGGGTTGAGCTTTTAGCATAGAATTTGTATAAACGTGTTTTTTTTTTATTACTTATTTATTTTAATTATTTTTATCTGTACTTTTAGTGACTGGTTGTATTTTCAAAGCGACCTCATCAGTCAATATCACAATTTCAATGAAAATAAAGACCAAACTATGAGAGAATGCACTTTTCTTCTGCCCTTGATTTTCAGGAAATTCGGTCATTGCAACGTCCTGTTGAACACGTGACCTGTGGAATATTCCAAATATTTCATAGGGGTGGATGTGTTCTGCTAAACGTGTTGAATGACAGTTGTGGGAATAAAATGTGCCTACAGTGGATGAAAAAGATGTTTAAAGCATAAGGTGTCACACATTTATGCAAAAAGTAAAGTATTTAAAGTATTTTTAAATTAAATATTTTGATAATTAGTTATAGTGGGATGGGAGAGGCAAGAATTCTGTTTTCTAAGTGTAGTAGTGTAGGAGGACACTTTGCCAATGCTTAATATGGCTTTTACTTTTGCTTTGGATACATAATTGTACATGTAATATCAGTGGGACGGATAATGCACCCCAACATACAGCATCTGATCTTCCTTGAAACCACATACTGTATATAAGATACCGTATAGACACGGCCCATAGGTGAAACACCGAGAGCGCCCCCTCACAGGAAACCGGTTTAGTCCAGTACAGCACTTTAAAATGTAGTGCGGTCACGTGGCGCGGCGCCTTCACAAACCAACCTACCGCTGTTCTGCCTCAAATTCCTTTACATAACGTTTCTAATCAGAGCTGTGGCGGAAAGCCAGCACAGCGCACCCTCAGTTAACCTCTGTGTGTGAAGCGACAGCTCTGCTTCTCTGTCTTATCCCTGAATTAAAAGCGACAGGAGACTCGCTCTCCTCTACACTCCACCGGTTTTGTTTGAGCAAGCAGCCTGGCAGCGGAACTCGGATCCTGTCCAGTATCTACAGTCTCTATGGCTGAATGAATCATGTGGACCTGTGATCAAAACATGCCGTGCTATAAGCAGCCATTCACTTATTTTTGTAAGGTGAAACAGCACACCAAATCCTCGAACGCCACTCTGATAGTCTACATACTGCCTAGTGTGCAGCTGTACAGGCAGCTTTAAACAAGAGTCAGATTCACATCTCTGCATTTCTGTGAGTTCAAGTAGTGTGGAGAGTTTCAGGGGAAAATAATGAGACACTACAAATAGTGAACGCACCATGGCAGAGCAGATCCAAGTTTAGTAAGTTACATAAACAGGCCCACATTAAGGACAAAGTGAGCTAAGACAGGCGGCCCTCTTAAATCATAAGAAAAAATGAAATAAGAAAAAATAATCTACGGGTATAAGCTTGAAATTTTATTCGAGATACTATTTAGTTTGTTTTGAGTAGAGAAAATGTAGTGTTTGGAACATTCTCAACATTATGGATTATGTAAGGCCTATTTAAAGTAGTCAACTCTTCACTGCATGCTTGAAGTGAAAAAGTAAGACACACTAGTTTAAAAAAAAAGTTTTAATTGAATTGTATTAAATACAGGTTTGTAGAAATAAATTGTAGAAAATTCACACCATTTTGAATGACTTGGATACCTCAGTAATAAAAATTCAAATAAAAACAAAAATGAAAAATAATAAGAAATTTGAATACAATGCCCACTTTTCAACCTCAAAATAATAATAATAATAATAATAATAATAATAATAATAATAATCATCATCATCATCATCATCATCAGATCACTGTGCTATGATTTCTCAGGTCTCATAAAACACCTCGTCTTCCCATCCCCATCCTTGGTTCTCAGGAAAAGATAAGGACTTTCTGCAGTGCCCTCCTGCTGTGCAGTTTTTCCCCAGGCAGAGTGTCAGGTATCATCCCTGCACTCCGCTCAGCAACTAGCCGAACTGTAGGCCTCTTCTCTCTGAAAGTCTGCAGCCCTGTGTGTGTGACATTCCTGCAGAAATCCAACCTCACTTCCTGCAGTCTGCCTCCGTGGGTTGCTACTGCCTGCAGCACAGCGTCCGTCACACGGCAGCAGTTCTCCAGACACAGTCGCTGCAATCGCCTGCAGTTGCACAGCACGCTGATCACGTCTCCATCTGTGATGTGTCCACAACCGGAAAGGGTTAGGGACAGCAAGTTTGGACACCTTAAGATGAGACAGAGGACAGACATATTAGAAAGGAACTGAGAATAGAAACATGGATGGGTGTAAAACAATGCACATTTCTTCTATGAGAAACGAGTATAGCTCTTATTCCCATCACACGTCAAATGTAGTGTCATGATAGGGAGTGTGGCACTGGTATGAACAGCATTGTTGTGGTTTTAACACATTTTGTATGCTTACTGGATATTTTTATTACACACCTACATTAGAAATCCATCTTGTACGTGTACTGTAGCTCATTTTGTCCATGTACAGTTTTAGGTATTTGTCCTCCAGTATTCATTAATAACATTGTTACCTGGATATTTTTGATTGTTGGACTGTTCCTCAACACAGCAGTGACACAGAAGTGTTTAAAAACCCAAACTACACTACTTCACCTGATATACTCTTAACAGCGCCACATCCACTATAATGCTACTTACTACCTTGTCATTGTCACTGCTATACCTAGAATCGTGCCTCACCCAAATAATATATAGTCAGTGCACCTATATGGGTGGTGTTTCTGATAATGTGGCCAACTGCATGTATTTGTAACAATATAGCAAATATAACAGGGTGGCACAATGATGCAGCAGGGAGCACAGCTTCATGGTCTTTGGTTTAATCCTGATCTTGGATTACTGTCTGTGCAAATTTTCGCATGTTCTCCCCATGTCTGCTGCGTTTCCTCCAGGTTCTCTGGTTTCATCCCAACTCCCAAAAACATGACCATAGGTAGATTGGCTCTGATAAATTGCCCCTAGGTGTGAATGTGTGTGCATGTTGCCCTGCGATGGTGACCTACACTGCAGCTCTTGCCCAGTGTTTCTGGGATAGCTTCAAGATTCACTGCAACCCTGTCCAGGATAGAACTGTTACTGAAGATGAATAAATGAATGAATTAATATTATATAACAGAATACAATGCCTATTATGAAGCTGAAGAATTATTGTATGAAAAAAGAGCAGGCTCCATAGGAGCTTTGGTATAGATTCAGAATCTTTGATCATGATTTGTGGTTGTATATTTTTTTTATGTTCCTTTTGATTAGCTTTTTTGGTGTGACAACATGCTTTTGATTGAATGCACATTGAAGCACTTAGTTCGTTAATGAAGGCATCAGAGTGGCAGATCTAAGCCACACTATAGTGGGAATGGAAGTGCTGCAGCCTGCTGATGGAATTGCACAGAGTTTGTGAGCGCACACACAACTGATGTCTGGCCACACTCACAGAGCTGGGATGTCATTCACGTGTACTGATGTGGATTACATAAAGGCTTACATAATCTTACCACTTATCCACATGTGAGGCCGACCCATTTTAATAGTATCAGAGCATTATGGTCCTGTCCCAATAACCCTGGACATGGGGCAGAGCACTTGAATCACATGCCACTCCTTCTTTCTTTCTTTCTTTCTTTCTTTCTTTCTTTCTTTCTTTTTTTTTTTTAACTATACTGGAGCAAGCTGAAAAAAGATCTGTTAGAGTGGAAGGAGGAATACAACTGAGAAGACTCCAGTTGCCATTCAAGTTGATTTCAGTCATTATTCTTCAGCAGAAGACGTGCTGATTTTATATGAATGAGAAACAAAGAAACTATATATGTCTCCTTATTTCCCAGTTACATGCCCTCCTTTTCAATGGCACCGCCTTCCTTTTGTTCAGAAAAAAGGCGCAGGCTTTTTTCCCATGGAGCAGCCTCAATATCAGTATTTCACACCTCCTTCTTTCCCTCAATCTCATTCGCTTGCTTTCTATGTCTCTCTCTCTCTCTCTCTGTCACACACACACACACGCACGCACACACGCACGCACACACCTATCTGATTTTCTGCTGAATTGTGAAAGAGGCTTCATTTCCAGGAACAGGCATGACTAATATTTTCCAAAGCGTAGATTCCTCTGTTCACATGGGGTTTAAGGAAAAACATGTTGTGTGACTGTATATGTACTGAATGCAGTTCCAGGCCTACTGTAAACACAATGTTACAGCAAATAGGTAATGCCATAATAATGCTCAGATTTACTAGGGAACTACCATATGCTGACATATCATGGGTTTCACAGTCATTTCCATGCACTCACTTGTAATGCATGGCTAATGTGGCACTAAACATGTTGCCATGGCCTCTGGGATAGTCACATACACAAGACACACACAAGCTGTTTAGATCCAGGCCACCATAATGACCAGTTCAGGCCAAGAGTATCACAACACAGAAATATGCAACAGATGACTGTAGTCAAACACTGCTATTCATTTTACTTTCTTATCAAATAGCCTGTTTAGAGGCATGTCATTATTTATTAGATATACCAGGAAATATTAGCCTTTTTTGTGACATCTAAAATTCACTTATTTTGATTTAAAGGTCCACATTGTGCATCTAATACTTATTAGATACTAATCTAATAAGCCACACTGTTATACATAGGACTGTCTATGAGTGTAAACTGATTTGTCACACTGCAATAAAGTCACCCTGTATTTCTCTGTTGTACACTCTTACAAGAAAAATGTTTCTTCAGCCGTTCATGGATAGTTATTAGATGGTTGTCTTAGATAGTTAGATAGGGTTCTCTCGATTTACCCCTTTTTCTAAGAGACGTGTGACAAGCGACATGTAGCAATGAGCTGAAGTGAAAAGAACCTAGGGATTCTTATGAGGAACAAAACTGGATTAATCTGTGAACTTAAATGTAGGTAAGACTTCCCTGGTCCCTCACCAAAGCAATCAAAGTTTTCACAGATTTTTCCTTATAAAACATCTTGTTATGATACTGTCAGTCTGTGTGTGTCAGAGAGAGAGAGAGACAGAGAGAGACATGTGCATTAAACAAAGGCAACAAAGTGCTAATTGTAAGCTCCACCTGCCAGTGTAAATCTTGTGAGGCGAGCAGATGAGGAAAGACTAGACACTTCAGATCTTCTCTCTAATTATACTCCTTGCTTCTTCCCTCAAAAGTCACCCCAGTTTTTGTTTGGCCAGCTTTCAGATAAAGAAAGGCCTTTCCATCTCTCTGTGAAAATGCTGTTTGCCAGAATATCTTCTCTACAAATCACAAACTGCACAGTAGGAGGTTTTACAAGTCTCTGCAGCTTCAACACAGATATAAAGCCTCGTGACATGGCAAACAGAGCTTTAGTATATCTAGTCATTATAAGCCATAGCATGTGCAGCCCTCTCATTAAAACTTCAGCCAGTAATTCATCTCTGCATAACACTTGCTGCTTCTCAGACCTTCTGTCATTTATAACAGTGAGAAACTTAGTCAGCATCCAGGTAAATAGGTCAAGGCATTTTCATATTCCTTTCAGTGCACTGGGCATCAGGGTGTTTCTGATTAGATTGTGGAAGTGACTGGGAAAAAAACATTGTTTCTCCAGAACTGTTTCTACAGTTTTATTCATATTAAAAATCATTTTGTGTTCTTTTGCTTCAAAAGCTACACTTTAGAAATGCAAACAGACACTTAAATGACTTACACATGCTGTTCACATTCAGATGTCCACACGAATGATTGTTGACTGCAATTATGAAATATTTTTTCCATGCCTACAGGCACAGTTGGTTGTTTGCCATTGCACTTGTTTAAGACAGAAGTGGCAGTCATTTGCATCTCTCACTAGAAAACCCTCCTGGGAAAAAATAATTGCAGTATATTATGGATCTTTTTGTTTTCAGCTAGGAGGTGCAAGAATCAATCCCATGGTTTCCATTCTTACAAATTCAGTTATTATATATTCAAAAGGATAAATGAGTAGTGCACTTAGAATATTATTTGTTTAAAAAAGAATTTGAACACTTAAAAGCATAGGAAGCAACACTGATCATCACTGCTACTTCAATTTTTGGCTCCTCCCCATCTGCAAAATCAAAAACATAACATGGACAATACTAGGATGGCGTTTAAACAAAACAAAAGCACTCACATGTGGCAGACACGCTCTAGGAAATGGCTGACCAAGCTCGCATGCTTGCTGCAGAGGTCCCTCTGGAACACCGTCTTCTTATAGTCTTCAATGTTACACACTTTGACCCTGCTGGAATGCCAGTATATATTTAGGTACCTCAAAAAGGGGCCAAGGATGAAGTTATTCCTCGTAAGTTCGCTAGGAGAGAAAAAGTTGAGCAGAGACCAGAGCTGAGGGTCCAGGAAGACTACTCGAAGACACTTGCAGGTCAGAGACAGGTTCTGCCGACTGTCTTTATCCAAGAATGAAAAAAGATGAAGCAGGCACTCCTGATTAAGATTTGTGAGATGCATTGCAAAGAGAGGGAAAGCATCAAACAGGCCTTTGTATGCTGGGCTGAGATCTAGTCTGTTGATACACACAGAGGAACAGCAGTTGCTGGGGATGCAGTCTGTTCTGCAAGGCCTGGATACATGATTCCTTTGCAGACAGCCTCTCCCTCACACAGTAGCCGTGCACATATAAGGTCGCGAAGAATGGGAGTTATTTTGAGAAGACAACAGCAGGCTACTTCAAAAATGGAAATGTGTAAAGTATGGTGTGTGTGTGTGTGTGTGTGTGTGTGTGTGACACAGAGTGATAGTCCATCTGTTGGGGCAGATGTTTGACAGCACTGGCTTGTGTTTATCATTCACAGCTGAAGGGAAAATCAAGGCAGGACTTTCACATTCACTCACTGAGGCTGTGGGTGGAAGTGAGAATTTGGTTTGAAAGATTCCCAGAGTTTGATACCAAAATTGGTTTCACTTCCTGATATAAGTTGATCTACACATCCATCTTCAAAAACATCACAAAAAGAACATGTGCTAGTGGCCAAACATGAACATTGTGAACCATTTTTTAATTTATTTCCTGAGCACTGCACATGAAGTACATCAGATAGGAAAGTGTTCAGGAAATTTCAGTGGTGGACATGAAACACTCGAAGGAACAACTAGAGAGCTTTTTGTTAAAAAAACAAAAACAAAAACAAAACAAAAAACATCTGCAGACAACCATCTCACTGACTGCTATCTGGCTTCATTAGGTACGCTGGTACGTGCCACCGGTGACATGACGAAGTGATGCCCTGCAGAAGTGAAATTACAGCTTGTACCCTGTGACTCATTCGCACTGACTCATAACGTGCTGGCAACAAATGAAGCAGCAGTACAGGGCAACGTGGGCCTACCAGCAGCTGTGACCTGAGCTCCTAGGCAAGGGTGGTGGTTTGAGAGTGAGAGAGAGAGAGAGAGAGAGAGAGAGAGAGAGAAGAAAGCCTCTTATGACAGAGGACATTTGGAGGAGGCAGCTGCTCAATTTGTGTACTTAATGAGGATATTATTCCAGCCTTAGACTGGCACCTGTGCATGTGCAGGGGAGGGTCAAACAAGACTCAGTGAGCAGCTGTTCTTCCTCAGAACACAGGAGGCCCTGTTCCTTTGGCTCGGCAGAACTGCTGCCTCGCCTGCCAGTAGATAGAGAAGGCTCTGTATGTGCACTGCCCTCACAGGCCGGGTACGTGGGCGAAAAGCGTGTGATATGGGGAAAAACTAAAGAACATCATGCAGGAAAAAAGACAAAGCCTTGCAAGAGCACTTGCTAGCACAGTGGATTTGAGCTGTTCACATCATCAAAGCTGATCACCATTTACATTTTACATTGATATTTAAATTAGTTCTGTGTTCAGGGAAAAAAAACAAAAACAAACCTGCTCTCTGATAACCAGGCATGAGTCCATATGAAACACTTGTGCAAGCACACTAAACAAATGCTGCTGCCTCACCCACATTTTCAATCATGAAGTACTTTGAAGCTATAATTACACATTCTCCCTTACAACTGCACTTAAAATGTGCAATTTATCTTCTCTCAGAACAGAGAACATAAAACTACAAAACCATGTGACCAACAAGACTGCTGTAAAAGTGTAACTTGCTGGAAAGTGTTTACTGATGCATCATTTTAAGCAGTGTTACAGCAGAAATTACAGTGCATGCCAAAATTAAATAAACCATTGCCATCATGAAAAAATGAACATTTGAAAAGGGTGCTTTTCATGAGAAGGAAACAACTGGAGAAAACAAAGTACTCCATTCTCTTACCTATCACAAGATTCACATGAGACTGTGAAAGACTTCAACTTCACTTCAGTGTCATACTGAAGATCTCAAATTATTGTTGCACTTCAATCCAATGTTTTTAAAAACACTGACTACATTTTTATAACACATCTCTTTAGTGCTTCTATAAACATTCATATAAAATCATGAGTGCTCAAATGTCATGATGGTAGAATCAAGGTTTATAGCAAGAGGTATGGCTACTCCCATTAAAACAGTATAAAATAATCAAAATGTAATGGACCCAACATTTTCCCTTTCTTCAAATGTCCTTTTCACATTTAAGAGGTGATACTGTTTGTAAAAGTAAACTACCTGTGCAAGACAAAGGGGAAAAGGAAATCGTTACACAAATTATGATTGTTCAAGTTTCAAGTTAAAAATGCCTCAATCCCAACAAACAGCAGTAAGAAAATACTCAAATTTAGTTCATTTACATAAAAACCTTTATATGAAACCGAAGTCATCTAAATGTTAAAACAAGAGGTGGCCAAAATCTGATATACACATTATTAAACAATTACAACACTTTCTGTCATTTCATCTGATCCAGTTTCTGCAATACTGTCCACCAGTACACAAGATGGCCTTTGGACAAAAACAATGAAAGGCAACATTAGGAATGTTTTCTTAATATAATGAACACAGCAGCATTTAGTTTTTACTGAGGTGTGATGGTGGTGCTACAGGTGAAATAATAACTGAAGCTCAGCGTGGAACTGTGTGCAGGAAAGCTGGACTATCATTCTGAAGGCTTCATGGTACAGTAAGGCTGATTAAAGCTTCGGCTTGGTCACGGAGCCCATCTTGTCCTGCTCTGTCCGCTCTGTGTAGAAGAGAATATAGGCCTTGGCTTTGGCTACTGTCTCCTCACTGACTACAGTCACAGTGCTGTCATTAAAGTGATACCAGCAGCCCTCATGAAGACCATACGCTGTGTAATGACCTGATCCCACCCTGGCATTCTGTCTGGTTGTCTTTTTCCATTCATTGTGTTACCACATCAGAAAGGATAAAACGTAAAGTATTATTTCTTTCTTCAAGACTTGTATACAAATGTACAAATTAATGTGAGAACTGCAAAAAAAAAAAAAATCCTACATGGACAATTATTCATATCTTAAGTAATGTGACAATGGGAAAACTCCTGCGCTGCATCCAAAACTATGCATTATTGCCTATATGGTACACTATTTTCACACTATGGTCCAGCATTTTGTAATTGTTTCTGAAAAGATAGTGTGGGCCATTAATCCCACAATGCACTGCAAAAAGTGGTGTACTAACAATGTACCCAAGTAGATACTAACAATGCTTTGTGTGGTTCGGTTTTATTCACCTTCACTGAGAAAGTCTGTGAAATTGCAACATCTCTCCAAATGTCAAATATATGGAGCGGGTCATTTTTAATCACATATGTTTGGGTTTGTAGTTAGCTCAATTCAATTACTGTCCTCAGGTTGGCTACAGGTCAAATAATTAGCTAGCACCGTGCATGTTTGTGACGGAAAGCAAACCCATGTAAAGTCCTGCATGAAAACATTACACAATTACGAGTTTCCCGTATTAGTGTTTTAGGTGGCCTTTCTCATTTTCCAATGTAGGAAATGGCAAGTAAAGATTTTGAACATGGAGTCATTCATTAATTAGATGAATTAATTAAACAGATGGCATGTCAAGCAGCAACAGATAACCCCACAAAAGAAGAATGTGACGAAATTTTGCTGCCAGGTTTCTTTAGTTGATGGAATTGCTTCAATGTCAAATTTTTATATGGCAGTTTTATCCATATAACAACCTCCTACTTAGAGCTTTCTCTAGTTTTGTCCTATTTAATTACGTTTGTGGACATGCACAGATGAAAGAAAAAGACAATATATTAGATTAGCAGCGTACATGCACTATAAATCCCAATTACTGGACTAAAATCCAGATGTACATTGACTTTAACACAACAGATGATGTAGTTTGCTGTTTATATGAACACCTGAATAACGTGCTAACTGCCAAGATGAGAACGATGGTATTATTCGTCTACATGTAAACACACCCAGTGAGAAACAGACTGTGAGCAAGGCCTAATGGTGTAATATCACCACCTATAGGTGAGATTAGAGATAATACTATAAAAAGCTTGTCTCGTGGCACAGATGCTCTGCAGTAACTAAAGCAAAGCACACGAAAAAAACCGATATTTTTAATTTATTAAGGGATGAAAACCCAAACTTGGACAGAAACAGACATTCACGTACCCAGATCCATGATGCACCACTACTGCAGCAAGGTCATACAGGCAACTCTCAGGGAGACTGGTTTCAGACTGAAAATACAAACACACGTTGAAGTGAACACCGCTGCACATTTAAGAGCTTAGACCTAAGTGATTAAAGACAGACCACATGTCCTGCACTCACCTCCAGTAAATAGCACTTCATGTCAAGGCCTCGCAGTGGGAACTCCACATAGGTATCAACTTTATTTCTTAGAAAAGCTGTCCAGTGGAACCTCTTTAGATGCAAACAGAGGACCTGCGAGAGAGAGAGAGAGAGAGAGAGAGAGAGAGAGAGAGAGAGAGTAAGCCACACCATCAAAGCATAAGCACTAAAATACTAATATATTATTGGGAAAAATACATCCTACCTTAGGCAGTTTCTGGATCCAGAATTTCTTTGTGGACTTTTGTCGTTTTTTACACTTATGGCACTACATCTCGAGGCAAAGTAGCTCAAGGAGGTCCAGTCACTTTGATCTTTCCGTCAGATCTATCCCCCTCTTTTTTTTAACCAAAGAACACTTTAGCTACTTCACAAGTAACTGTTCCTCAGAAGTGTACTGTAAGACATTATGCAACAGTTAGCTCTGACCACACAGTCCAACTGGGTGAAACGGATTTGAGCCTTACTGCTGTATCTGATAATGGCATATTTTTTCACCAATCTGAATCGTTCCACTAACCACACCAATCATTTATTATGGTTTCCAAGACAATGTTTAACAATTACTGTCAAATTGTACATGTTTGAAAAATTTTTACATCACTTCTGGGCAAAAAAGGCCAAGTCCAAGTTTTTAATGGCCGTAACAATTCATTGGTCAGGAATTTGGTACAGTGATAGGAGGACAGTCTCAGCTATGCTTTTACATATCAACATCAAACTTGTCACAAATTTAGCAATGAAATTTAAAGTCTGGAAATAAGACTTGACTTCATTTGTAACTTCCGAGGTCTACTAAAAACAGGAAGCGAGGCAATATCTCAGCAAAGGCTTGATATTTTGCTTTTAAATTTAGTATATGTCCTTGGGAGCAAGTGCAGACGGTCCCAGCGGCTTCTGGTCTTCCTCCGGTGGTGAGGGGTGGGGACAGAAAATGCTTGGCCCCCTTAATTGCTGCTTGCAACTATATATAATTATTGTTACTTTGTTGCATAGCAACAAGCCACCCATGGTGGAACTGCTTTTCTGTTGCAGAAGAAAAGGTCAATATTAAACATAGATGTTTGAAACAATGTTCTTCATTTCTTTGCTTCACTTTTTTCTGTTGTATAAAACAGGACAGACAGGAGGACACTCAAAATGATGTGTTGTGGGGGGGGGGGGGGGGGGGGATAAAGATGGATAAAATAAAAATAAAAAAAAAAAAAAAAAAAAATAAAATTAAATTAAAATAAAAAAAAAAAAAAACAAAAAAAAANCCCCCCCCCCCCCCCCCCCCCCCCCCCCCCCCCCCCCCCCCCCCCCCCCCCCCCCCCCCCCCCCCCCCCCCCACAGTATGAAGACAGATTCTCTTTTTAATAACCTCTCTGCAATTTAAAGTAAATTATACTAAAAGATTAGCAGCACTTCATGTCCCTACAGTCAATTTACTGCCATTATCTTTAATACCTCATAATTCTGATGAATGCCTTAACATGATTATATGTGCAGGCAAGACTAAATAACCAATGCCATGAACAGAATAGCACAGAATAGCTACTTACCACGCAAAGTGCAGGTTGGCCCTGGTTCCTGGTCCTTTGTCCTTTTTACTCTAAACTGGCTGGGAATGTCCAAGGAGAGATCTGAAAGAGATAAATGTTACTCACCAAGAGCATTTTAAAACTACAGATGGGAAATCCCGGAGGAAAATCTCACCTAAAAATGGGTCAAATTTCTTTGACTCTGTGCCGCATATCAAGCAGTTTACTTCATTGTGAAGGACACCACCAAATACAGCAGTGACCATAGTGGGAGTCCCATTACTGAAATAGAAGGGAATGAAATGTGCTCAGGTACATCATTATCTTTAACCGAATTTATTTTTATTTATTTATACACTAAATGCTCCTCATCCCTGTCCTTAATGAGTACTACACTAGAGCCCCGTATAAATTCAAACCAGTGTATACATCATAGGGACAATTTCCTAGAACAGGCATTGTGTAACGCGGGTCTAGCCCAAATCCTTCATCCTCTTGATTGTAACAGGATTACACTGCCATATCGCTTCACACAAATCAATGACCACGCCATAACAGTGCCACTCTGGCAATACAACCTCCAAACCCATTGATACTGCTGCTGAGCATGCTTCATTTGTTCAGTGTATCTAACACAACACTCACAATCTCATCATGATAGGATGGCTCCACGTCCAGCAGTGGGATTTACCAGAACAGCAGTGTGCCTGTGTGTGTGTGCGGGCCAGAGTGTGCCGTCTGTGCAGTGTTAGCATTACTGTTATTATTCAGGAACAAACTGATTGACTATAATTACTGCTAGAGTGTCAGAGCTTGAGATGAGACTGCATTTTTAAATATTGATATATTTTCAAATTTGTATAACAAATTAGACGCACATGATTTGGGTGCCTAGCAAGTGCGCCATTTGTGGGCAGGTGTGTGGCTGTCTGCAGGTTATCAGCGTTTGCTCTCACTGAGAACCAACTGCAAATCTAAAATCTATTTACCTGTTTACGACAGTGTATTTTTCCATACAAAGTTTTGCAAAAACTTTGCATATCAGTTTAAGACAAAGGCATAGGACCACTTTTATCAGCCCATAATAGATATCTGGCTCGCTGCAAACATGTCAATGCGTAGCGTAAATCATTTGTAGGTCATTTTGTGTCAAATATTATTTAGATAATATAATCTGATCTTATGCATTATTATTCATTTCTTGAAGATTTTCCAAAATCAGTATGGGTGGCTGGTTCGTATTAAGCACTATAAAGTTATAAAAAAACAAAACAAAAAAAAAAAAAAAACCACCACCACCACCAAGATAATGGTGGTGCTGCTGGTGGTGTGCAGTGTGTATAGGTCTTACATGCTGCAATTGCTTCCTGAGTTAAGGTTGTCTGGGAGCAGGCTAGACCCAGGCAAGCCGTTCTTACTGCCCTGCAGCTCTCTGTGGAGGTGATCCAGTAGGTAACGCAAGAACTCATGAGCATCCTGCTGCTGATAGCCCCTGCAGAAATCATAAAGCACAGCACAGAGAGTACAGCTGGGACTAGCTTCCAGTATATCACAAGACACAACCCCATAAAAATATTATATATATATATAAATTGATCATATCACAGTACATTTTTAGTAATCTACCTTTTTTGGGGGGTTAAAAATAGCTAATAGTTAGCTAGTTTTATTTTAGAATAAACATTTAAAGTTAGCTATCTGGCTAATATTGCTCCTGGATCTTTGATTCACTTTACTTTTCAAAATAAATCTGAGCTGCAGTTTGCTCTCTACCAATTTCCTGTTTCATGCCTCATGAAACTAACTGACAAACACTAGCAAGGGTAAATTATTAAACTAGTGTAGCCTGATATATTTTATTTCATATTTCCTTATCAAGCGATAACAACATGATTTACTGTCACATTCCTGGTTGGGACCAAATTCAAATTTATTTCACCTAGTTCAGAATGTTAACTTAAATTTACTTGAATGACTAAAACCATTCAGAGTATTTCTTCACTGACTGAAATGAGCCTAAAATAAAGTCACTGACTGCTCTTTTGTGCATACAGTAAAGCACCTTTATATTGAAGGTAACTTACTGTCTTTGTCAGATATAACAGTTGGATATCTCTGATTACATTTATGATTACAACAAGGCAAGAGGAGACAGCTTTGTTTCTCAATCCTCAGAAGGCAGAACCAAAGAAGCTGCACAGCCAAAAAGGAGTCTGAGAAATGCTATTGCACTATAGCGTAACTCCTACAGTCACAGAGGCAGACAAAGGAGCCTAAAGTAGTGCAGGTCTTGCACTTGGACAAGAGTCACATTACCTGAAACTTGGCATTATTTTCCAGATGACATAGAACAGAGCATCTGGGCTAAAGGCAGTCTGACTTCCCTGCCAAAGGGAACAAAGGGTTTTCCTGAGCTCCTCTACCAGGGACCTAAAACACAGGAAAACGTTTATGGTGGTTTAGCATATAGTCACAGCATCCTAAGTCTCAGACAGTCATAATCCCAAGAAGGTTCTACTTTTTGGAATAATAAAATAATAATAAAAATAATAAACACTTGCAAAAGAACCAATGAAAACAAGTTGTCTCCTTACTGAAAACCTAATAAAATGTCCAAAATGTTAACATTTACCACTTTATTGTTTAATGAATACACAAAAATAAACAAGAAGTCTAGACAAGATCCTGTTCTGCAATGTTGTCCAAGTAAGGCACAGTTCTGGTGTGAAATTAAAAAGGTCCGTCTGCCCAGCAGAATGCACCACTTGCAAAAGAAATTTAAATAATACTCACTAGCAAATTAATATACTATTATCATTTTAAGACTACCACCAACTTTCAAGAAATCATTACTCTTCACGGTTTATACAGACAACAGAAGAGGCTCCCATTCCCCCACTATTGAAGAGGACCTTACACACTGCTGTCCCCCTGGCTTCGGGTGTGGTACATTCTCCTTCCTGCAGTTTTTCCACTCCGCAGCGCCACTGCCGGCAAGTCTTTAAAATAGCAACTAAACTCAGGAATGTTACTGGAAGGAGAGAAAAAAACAACTATGTTTCAAACATTAGCAGACAAAGGCTTTCACTTGTACAGCAGAATAATAAAAATAATTTAAACAGGAACACAAATATTTAGAGCTAAAGGCATTTATACAAGGGATTGGTTTGTCTTTCCCTTAGAAGTTGACAATTTTGCTTAAACACACCTTAACCTACAGCAATAAAAATTAGATTTGGTCCTTGCATGGGCTGCAAGTTTTCAATTATCCATACCCTGTCTAGAAAAGAAATCACTACTCTTGGTAGTTTTCTTTGATTTATCTGTAGATTTTCTTTGATTTATCTGTATAGATGTACGCAGCTTTATATTGCTCATATTACTGAATTACATAGCAGTGTTAAATATATTGTCTGGCTGAGATGGGTTTATTTTCGTTGTTAGCAGGTATGTAGCACATTTATCAGTTGTGTAGAGAAAGCAGGGACTGGCACAGATTAAGGGTGGACGTACCCTTTAAGGCTGCTGGTGTGCTTCACACAAAAGAACTAAATAACAAAACCTCTGCCAAACAAACTGTTGTCGGTTTACTCAAGAGCTCTGTGTGTCTCTCTAGGACACTCTGCACCACCAGTGAGAGCAGAATATTTTGAAAAAGTTGGAGCCGGGCAGACGTCATAACCTCAAAATGTGGGCGGGCTGATTTTGCTACAGAAAACTGTCTTTTTATTGCTGCCTAGTTAAAATGTATTGTGTGACATCACTGTTAAACATTACAATGGATTTTGCAACGGTAGCCATGCTGTTAGACTTGCAGAGCCTAGGGTTTGAATGGGGCATATTTGGAGTATGAGGCTCATTTTGGCCTGCATTTTTTAAGCAGGCATGGCAGCCCAGTCAAACTGAAAGGATAAACAAATGAAAAAATAAAAAACAGCAGCAGTGAATGAAGCATAAACGGTTTAGGTTATGGTGTTGTTACACTGACCCCAGACACCATCTGTCTGGAAGCTCAAACACACCGCTGCGTTTAAACTAAAACCACTGTGTCTGCTCACTCAAACAAACATCTTTTTGTGCCAAACACCCTTTTTCATTTGAAGTAAAAGCTTTTAGGAGAGTTTTCCATTAATTAGAAATGGAAATGAATTCAATATATTCTTACAGCACACTATGCCAGAAACACATTTTTTAAACTCTGTTATTGGAATATCTTTCAAGTTTCGGCCTTGCTACGTTCTTGATAATGATACGAGCTTAATGACTCATGTGGCTTATAGAATTGGTTGTGGTTTAACAGACAGGTCAGCTGGTCTGAGCAGTCAGCCGAGTGTTCTTGGCATCCATTAGTGCCAGCTGACTGGACAGAGTCCCTGCTTTCCTTCTACACAGCTCCACAAAGGCCTGGGCTGCATTCCAGCTCCAGTGTGCCAGGCCATGCTAAACCCTGCATCACCACAGATTCCAGAGAAGCCCGTACCCAAGAGACTGGAGGATGGCGTTCATGAAGCACGTGTTGCCCAGGTTGCGGAGGCCAGTGGCACTCCGAGCTGGAGGGCCTTCCTGAAATGAGACAGGTATAAAAACGTTTTATGGCTAGGTCTGTTTACACTGTGTTTACACATCAGAGCAAAGCAACTAATGATTAACAAATACATTAAGGGGAAAAAAAAACCCAACTCCGTCTAATTTTTTGCAGGTTGCACTTACACCATCTGCTGACAGCCTGAGGTCAGGAGAGGAACTCCCTGAGAGTTTTCTTTTCCTCTGTCTGTCAGAATTTATCACAGAGCTAAAACAGAGGCAATATGTCTGTGGGTTACACATTTATAAACAGGCGAAAATTTCACAAACAACTTCAATACACATTCCATTAATATGAATGCATCATCTGCAAGTTATACATCTATGAGCTCTTATAGAAACTGTAATTACACTATACCACTGAATCAGTCATTGCACTTATGATTTGTGAATAATCTCAATTAAAAGGGGAAGTGAAATAGAAATCGTATCGTTTGCTACCGATAAGCTTTAATCCTGCTATGTAGTCATGGTGTGTCCATGCAGTGCATCCGCAGCGAGTACACCCAGTACTTACTTTTCCAAACTCTGAAGATGCTCCCTCACCCTCTGCACCTGGCCCAGTTTGGTGTCGTTCACCACAAAGTCATCACAGCGGTAACTGAAATCATTACACAATTATGAGTACTTTATTAAAAACAGTGTCCAGTGTTAAAAGTGCTATACAAATAAAATTGAATTGAATTGTATTATATATACCAGAAGGTACTATAACTGCTGCAGTCCATGCACACAGAATGCTGTTGAAACTTCTCCGTCTTCTTCTGTCCAGTTGGTGAACAATGAACCTCCTCAAAATGCTTCTTAGCATGGCCATTGACATACCTTATATATAGATACACATAAATGAACATGCCATGCACTACACTACCAACATTTAGTGAAGCTTGAATATTTTCATTGCTCAGAAGTGAAAAGACACCACAGAGGCTGAATGAGTGACTGAAAGCAAGCAGTTACCTTCCACAATGCACATTCAAACAGGTGAGGCAAACCCAAGGACTTTTATTTGACCGGCAAACTAGCCAAAAGGAAGAGAAACACGAGAAGTCATTTTAAAATTGTTAGACATGATGTCTGAAAATAATTATAGTTTTAAATTCTGAGCAAAAATAATCCGGAGCATCATTTATGCATTGTCATGCAGAACCACACAGAAACTGTCCTTTTACAGAGTCGCGTTTAAATGCTTTTTTAAGCCTTTTATGAAAGAAAATAACTTGTTTTTCCCGTCTACAGGAAACCGCTGAGCATCAAGAGTAAGTGCAATTACCAAATAAATAAATAAATAATAAAAAATTAAAAAAAAAAAAAAAAACGGTGACTGACGCAACCTCAAAAAAAAAATAAAAACATTATATATTTATTAAAAAAAAAAACACACACACACACACACACACACATCAGTCACCTGCGGATCCCTCGAGAAGAGATGTAACTTGTAACTTAAACACGTGGACCGGAGGTGTGCAGGATAGCACGTTTCTGAGCAGGATTTTAAACTAAATCCACCTCCATCACATTATTTAAGCATTTTATTAAGTTAAAATACATACACAAATAAATTTTACATACTCATGTTTAAAACTAATTATAATAATAGTCATTGACTAGTTAGGTTGACTAGACTGGTGAATACTTTGGCTAGGTTAGCGTGGTAAAGTGTTTGCTAGCTAGCTTGGAGCATCTGCATCTTTTAACCTTAGATCTTTAATAGAGAGTGTGATGATCAGGAGAGCTGGGCTGTTACCGAGCACCGCGTTACTCACCACTGCAGCACCATGAAGACGGCGAGCCGTGAGGGAAGCGGGAGGGATCCACCGCCACACACACCGTGGAGCTGAGATGAGGACACTCCATGACAAGAAGAGCTAGCTAGGAGACCAAGACAATAAGAACTGAAGCTCTTCTGCTAGATATTGCACCCCCAGATTTAGATAAAGCTAGCTTGTCGAGTCAGGACAGATAATGAATCAAGTCAGCAGAGAAAATGCCGTTAGCTGGAGGGGTGAGTGGACTAGCCAGCGCGCTAGCTCACAGCATAAAGGTGCGAACACACGCTCAGCCCAACCGCTGCTAAATACACTAAACACACCAAATTACACTAAAACGGATTTAATTCAGCTAACTTGCTTGCCCGGACTGCTTGTTTCTTTTGTCACTGCAACCACCATAATAAAAGATAGACTGACCCACAGAAAGCGGTATCGAGCCGACGGGGAAGAGGCGCCATCTAATGACGTCACGGGTTCAGCAGGGTCGCAGAGTCCACAAGCGGGACAAATATGGTGCTTTAATGATACCGTATAAAACCGCCGAATGCTTTCCTATCGTTTGAGTACACATAAACACAATGTTGGCTATTAAATGAATGATGAGCCTCCGCAAACCAGTGCTGGCGGAGAATAATCTCTACGGAGATTATAACTGATTGACCCCGTCACTTAATAAACCTATGCAGTGTGTCGAAACGCTTGATACTCTGGCGACCCCTGCTGGTGATTGACTCTAAACGCTTCACTCTAGCGACCCCTGCTGGTGATTGACTCTAAACGCTTTACTCTGGCGACCCCTGCTGGTGATTGACTCTAAACGCTTCACTCTAGCGACCCCTGCTGGTGATTGACTCTAACCGCTTCACTCTAGCGACCCCTGCTGGTGATTGACTCTAACCGCTTCACTCTAGCGACCCCTGCTGGTGATTGCCTCTAAACGCTTCACTCTGGCGACCCCTGCTGGTGATTGACTCTAAACGCTTTGTGGAAAACGATTCTAATGCTATTCTTATACATTTGAATTCATACGTAGTTGACATTCTGATATAAACAGATCCAAATGTTTCGAAAATGTGTTTAAATTGTTCCTCAAGCAGTTGCAATCCGCTCCGAATGTCCTCCACGTTTCTTAAAGGTGCTTTGAAGATACCGTATACCGACCAAACTAGTGTTAGTTTGGTCAAGGCCCCTTGAGGCCCCACTCTGGCTCCCTCAGAAAATGAAATAAACGTCTTTTTCGTTTGAAGTACACTGAAATAATATATTGAACTTAATTTGAGTCAGCATATTGGTGTGAAAACTGACAGTGCAGTACCACAGTGCACTTTTTTAAGAACAAGAGCAAAAAAATCTAATTTGAACATCTCTGTTAGTGTTAAACACATGACAGGCTAGTGTTAGTGAGTCATAAAATATAAGAGCTTATAATGTCCAAATATGCAAATGCAGCCCATGCATATTATTGCTTGATCTCTGGTATTGCAAATCATATTGATCTGGAATTCCTGATGAAGAAAAAGTAAGGACATTTTTTCAAAGGCTACATTCAGTATAAATAGTATGAGTTTCAGCATAAGTTCTCAGTGACTATGCTTCTTTCTATTACAAAATTATGTTTTTCTCATTATAATTCTGTAATTATGTATAATTATGAAAGTGTAGAATGACCAAAGACATGCTCTTTTTTGCCTGATTTTCCAAAGTGGCTGTAGTGAAAGTCAGTGAGGCCTCATTTTTTCTGAACTTAAATTGGGATCAGAATTAGAATTGGGTTTTTTATTAAAATTTTTACCATCAACTTTTACAAAGCAAAGTTTAAGCTATTACCATGAGAAAACATTGTTTGCATTTGTAATGTAGTTTAGTGCCAAAAATGAACAATATAAAATTTACACACCATTAAAATGACAACATTAATAATTGTACTCTCTTAATTCTTCAGCAAAAGTATATGCGGCTATCCTGAAACTCACTTTACATTATAAACAAATATGACCAAATATTCAGCAGTGACTACCTACACTGTTAGAAAAAATTGCTAGAAAAACTTCAGAACCTAGTTCTATGGCCTGTCCATCTGGCGGGACCATTAAAGTTTATAAGTAGTAGTAATTCTACAGTAATGCGGAAACCACTTTAGGAAGCTAAGAAACTAACCAAAGACCCCTTGATGAAGCCTTTTTATAAAAATGTCTTGTTCTGATGTCCAAGATTTGATATGGAGTTATGAGAGGTATTAATGCTGCCACTGGGTGTTTCTTTGTGGTCTGTTACGCCTTGTCAGTAATATGAAGGGGTATTTCAGGTCCAGGAGAGTTTGGGTCTTCTTTCACTTTTGATTCCTTTGCTTTGTTTTTTTTGCTTTTGCTAGGCCTATGGAAGGAAAAAATCCAAAATCACATATTTGGTTATGAAAAGGGAATAGAAATTAGAAAAGAAAACTTAAAAAAAAACACTAACCTCTTCAACGCCAGAACAAGCACAACTATGAGAATGATGGCTCCAATAACACCTAAAACAGCTCCCAAAATGATGCCTGTGCACACCAAAAAACAACATTATAATGACACTGGAAATGAGCAGCCCAATCAGAGGTTGGGCTGTTTCAAGATTTAAAAAATAGAGGGTGTGGTGGGGTTTGTTCACCAATTGGTGTGTCTGATTCCACGTCACCTTCACTTTCATCATCAACAATTTTATCTATTCAAAGCAGACACACATAAATGCATTTAGGCATGCCGTTCACTGTTTACATAAACAAACAAAAATAAAAGAAGTTTAATAAATATGCACCTAATATTCCAAAACATGTGGCATTGCAATGCTCTAAATCCAAGAAACGGTTTCCATTGCCCACACAGCCAGTCCAGGAAAATGTTGCACACTTTCCATGAGCAGCATCGTAGTAATATCGTAGATAATGACCATGACAGTCACCTAGAGCTTTTGGCAAGTGGCAAGCCTGAGTTCCTGAGGAAAAAAGAAGGGGAAATATATAAGATATTAGATATTATACATTAGATATTATAATTTCCACTAGGTGGTTCATGTCAGATCCTGACAAATTAATTTCTACCATGATGCAGAAAGACAAAGGAATAGCAGTGGAATAAAACAAAACAAAACATCCACTTGGCAGCTGCAGTTTATTACAATGGATAAAGCTAAAAGAAACTCACGGTCTCTAGGATACAGTTTTTCGGCATTGGCGGAGCAGTTTCTCATGCAGAAAAACTCATAATTGAAGCGGTTCTGATTCCCACCTGCTCCCTTGTAGCGGAACGGAAAGCACTTATCTTCAGCCTGGTCGTAGTACAAGTAGATTTGGATGTCTTTTTCAGATTCTATGCCTTCATCTTTTGGCAGGCTACAGAAATCTACAGTTTGAAAAAAGAGCTTTGATGGATTGTGTCATTGCATTGTGTCAGCAAGTCCCATCGAAAAAAAGCATTTGCAGTCAGCCTACGCCTAGTTTTTATGGTGGCTATAAACTAACTAGGCTACAAGGAACATGGAATTCTGGTTTTGGTTGTGGCAGCAGTAACAAAGATTGTGTTATAGTTGTGACTCATAAGCCACATATATTCAGTCAGTATTTATGTAAACCTTCCACACAGAAAATGTTTTCACAAACACACACACACACACACACACACACACACACACACACACACACACACACAAAATATAATTCTTTATTCCATAGAAGTAAATATGAGGAAATGCAGTTGACTGTATTGGGTAATTTCTGTAAAGGAACAAAATCACATCATATTTTATGATTAAAACCTTCTTTTTAAGCCTATCCCTACACTAAAAAAACACTGTCTATAAATTTGCTGTATAGACATATTTAGTACATGTTCATATTTATGAAAAGCAATGTGGTAAATTCCTGTTATTTGCTTGATATTAAACTTAAAGTTGATCTTAAATAGTAATTCAGGTGTTTTATGGGGTTAGATAATCTGGCCCACGCACTGTACAGGATTATCTATGTGGCAGAATCAGAAAGAACAGCCACACTTTAGGCGGGAATGCAGCATTGTAAATTGTTCAGATAATAACCTTTGCTTTCATTGCCGATCCATCTGATATATTTTAATCTCCCTATACTTTTAAAATCAATCATTTTTTTTCCCAGTAAATGGTATTCGAAGGGCAATTTCACTGAGGAAAAATTCTAGTGGTAATATTGGTTGTTAAATAAGTAAGTAAATACATAAATACATACATACATACACACACACACACACACACACACACACACACATCTGATATTTTCTTTTCATGTCTAATTGCCTCCCCACACACACAAGTAAATTGTCTCTGAATAATAAATAATTGGATAGAAACTGAAATTGAATAGAAAATAGATCCGAACGATCTAATAATACACAAAGTGCAAAATGAAAATACACTTTTAGGACAAAACTTTTCACTTGAACACACTCATAGTACAAAAGATTCAATGTAAACAAAGAGAAATGGTTAAGAGTATGTTCCAGACAATGGGTCAAGAATTTACCTGGTATTTCGGTCTGTCCCTCAACACAGTAAAATACTGCAAAAATGAGCAAAAACATGCTGTAGTTCCTCATCATGGCGTGTTCTCTGGTGATGAAGCTGAAGTAAATGAGGGCTCATAAACTGCAGTTGAAGAGCAGAGAACATGCTGAACTTTGTACTTTTTCATGATAACAAAGCAGTTAGACAGTTGACAAGAGAGAAAATGGTTTATTCAGTTATAACAAAAGCATGCTGGAAAAAGTATAACTCTGAACCAGAGATGTCTCACTGTAAATGGTTTCTTTAAAAACAAAAATCAGAATAAAGACTTTCTTTCTAGCATATGCTTTTGAATTTTCATTATCATGCCAGATTTTATCATGTAATATATGCCATTGCTTGACATAGTGGGTTTGTTAATGATTTGTTCAACTCCTCCCTGTCCCTACACCTGCCCATCTGGATGTTAACATTGAAGCCTTTGTCTTCAAAAACATGTCCAAGACATTTCCCATTTTTTTATTTCACAAGCTATGTTCCATTTTCTTTATGATATTCTATATCGCAGTGGTTCTCAAAGTGTGGTACGGGCACCCCAGGGGTTCATGAAGTATGACCAGAGTCTATGATGCAAATAAATAGTTTGTTGCAAATAATCATAGATTATTGGACCTAATGTGTTCTGTCAGGGGAACGTTCTTGAACAAAATGTTCTATGGGACCAATAAATTGCCAGAATAGTATTTTACAAATTCATATAATGAGCATAATATTTGTATATTATGAGTTGGATTATGTGCATAAAATAAATCTGTGCTGATGGGGTCCATGGAATTGATTTAACAAGGGTCTCTGTGTGCTATGGTATTCAATAATATGGTCAATAATAGGAATAAAAATACTTACTTTGTTTTTGAACAAAACAAAGGAAGCAAACAAAGCTTATATTGCCAGAATGTGCACTTATGTGGATTATATGGTTGCAGCCTCACTGCTTCAGGGTCCCCAGTTTGATCCTGAGGTTACTGATATGAATGAATGAATGAATGAATGAATGAATATGTATATGTATAATATGGATGTAACCCAAATGTCAGCCATCATGTACACTCTCAGAAAAATGGTACTAAACTCTGCCTTTCCTTGTTGCTGACGTGGTAACCTTATCTTTTGTCATAGTTTTTTAAAAATTAATAAATAAATCTGGACTGAGGGAGTCCATGGAATTTTAGTTTTACAGTTAAAAAGATGCCTGAGTGCAAAGAGTTTGAGAACCACTGCGCTTAAGGGCAAGAAAAGGTAGTTTAATAGTTTTTCCTGAGAGTGTAATGCCCTGCTCTCTGTCGCCCCCTGCTGGCTGCAGCAGTCGCGCGCTCCAAACTTCCACTTGTCCTTCTCTACAGCACTAATGATATTCTTTGGAGGGGACTCGACACGACGTAACTGGGTCCTGAGGTAAACTCTGAGGTAAAGATTTCGCCTAATTCGCTTTTCTGACATAGTGCTTTGTTTTGCGTCAGTGTTGTTTGTCTGTCTGAGCCCAACTAGTATTGTATGAAGCCACACGCGCTCCTAAAAGCCGGCTGAAGTCACGCAGTCTGTTCCGACATCGCGGTGACGTCATGGTGAGACGATGCAACACCACGCTTATAAAAGGCTCCTCTGGACACCTTTGTAATGAGTCCTCTCATGAGACTACAAACAGAGGCGAGGGGGAGCAGATTTACTTCGTTATATGGGCATCATGTCATTTCCTCTGCTAACAATGATCCTAATAGCCTTTCCACTGTCCTCCAGTGGTAAGATTTTTAACAAATATTTTGCAAGGTTGGGATTTTCAGATATTCTGCATTGCATGCTTTTACACTGCTTGACTGTTTTGAATGATGTTCTGCAGATTTTAACCTAGGCTATATTCTGCTTTTTGACTGACATTGTCTACTTGTGCATGCATTTGTTTCAGACTACATTCTGTGCAAAAACACGCAGTTAAGTGTTGTTGTGGATCTTGGAATGTGCTGGTGTAGAAGTAGTAACCATAGAAACAAGGATACAGCTTGAGAATTTTGGACAAAGTTGAGAATTTTGTATGAGGAAACTGCATGATTATGTGTAAACTATAATCAGTTTCCTGGTTACACAATTGCACCTTTTGACCATATAGTATACAGTTAAAGAAGGGATTCATTTATAATTGCACTCTCCAGTGTCACCCAGATGAGGATGAGTTCCCTTTTGAGTTTGGTTCCTCTCAAGGTTTCTTCCTCATATCATCTCAGGGAGTTTATCCTTGCCACCCTGCTCCTTACAGATAAATTCATATGTTTACAATATCTTGAATTTATATATTTCTGTAAAGCCGCTTTGTGTAACAATATGTCCATTGTTAAAAGCGCTATACAAATACACTTGAATTGAATTGAAACTGCAGTTTACATGGGCCAAAATACAAAAGCATTGAAATGAATTTCCATTCAATAATATAGCAGTAGTATTGCCGAATATACATGGCATTTCATGACATGGCATTTTCTGATCTTCCTGAGAGTGAGGTGAAAGCAGCAGAGACAGCTGTAGACTGTAGCTTAATGAATGAAAAGGTTTGTAGTTTAAAGTGGTGGAGTGTTTTTAGCACACTATATTGTTTGGCTCATTGGTTGGGAAACTTATATTAGAAATATAATTGGAATGATAACAATTATGTTCAGCATAGCACTCAAAAAAACTCTCCTGGACTCATTGATCATTGTTGTCTCGTGGACGTGACTAGTGTCTTTCAAACCTTTTTAACCTCGCAAGCTTATAAGTATTATCTGAGGCAATTTTATATGTATTTAAACTTTATTGCAAGCTCTGATGTGGATAATTTGATTCACTTTTAACTATATTATTCCAGCATTATGCCTGCATTATGACTGTCATTGGTTTAGGTTTCTCACTAGAGGGATCTCAGCCCTTACATTAACATTCTCCATCAATCTCCATGGTTCTCTCAGTGAACACAACTGGGTGTCAGACACTCAGCTGGAGAGCAGGACCGACTGAAACATTTGGCACTAATCAGGCATTCATGCTGCAGCCACACTGGTGTGGCACTGGAATGCATTCTTTTCACTGACTCTGTCTCTGTATGCATCACCCAAGTAGAGGGGTGGACTCAGAAATAATGCCCCTTTTATTGAGTGTAATAGTTCTTTCCCGTACTTCATTTCAGATTGTTTTTGGGTTTCCGAATGTTTTATTGACTGTTTCTCTAACTCTCTCTCTCTCTCTCTCTCTCTCTCTCTCTCTCTCTCTTAGGTGGAGAATGGACACATGGTAAGTGGAAAAGTACAGTATTGTGTTTGATTTGCTCGTATAATAAAAGGTGATGGTATTATGCTCAGTCCTATAAAGATATAGTAGTCTCTTTATAGTGGTCTCTCCAGGTGGCAAATGTAAGCTGGTTAGGGATAGAAGATGGAAGCAGAATATACTGTAAAGGCTACCTTTCCCCTCCTCATTTCACCCAATGACTTTAAAGAATGGTGACTCACATTTGGCATTTCTTACTTAAAAAGAAGAAAAAAGTACTTTAGATGTAATGTAATAAAGTAATTTACTTTTAATGTATTAAAACTTATTTCAGTGCAAACATAATGTATTAAATGTCAGGCTCTTGTTCATGCACCATATGAAGACAAGTTTCATTTACTGAAGCAGTTCTGGTCAACATTGTACAGTTAGTCAAACAAATGGCCATTGCCCCTTAGTGGCAGGACTATTACATGAGGCGCTGTTTTCACTATTATCTTTATCATTGCCTGTCATTCCAATATGGACACATAGTGTTTTTAAAGTGAAGTGAAGTGAAGTGAAGTGACCCATACTTGGAATTTGTGCATGGCTTTTAACCCATCTAAGTGCAAACACACAGTAGTGAACACACACCCGGAGCAGTGGGCAGCCTTTTTCGCTGTGGCGCCCGGGGAGCAGTTGGGGGTTCGGTGCCTTGCTCAAGGGTCTCACATCAGTCTCAGTCATGGTATTGAGGGTGGAAGACAGTGCTGGTCATTCACTCCCCCCACCACTAAAAGTCACTGTCAGCCCCCACCTACAATCCCTGCCGGACCTGAGACTCAAACCCACAACCTTCGGGTTACACATCCAACTCTCCATTAGGTCACGACTGCCCCCATGACTTTGGTTATCTCATTTCTGAGACTGACACAAGTCTTGCACAGGCTGCCTTAAAAGCACCATTATATGTAGTGCCTTATTTTTTTTAACTATTTGTCTAAGCCCCCATTTATTAAGTCAATTCAGCAAAAACACCTTTGGTCAGTTCATGTGCTAATAAATAAAACTAACTTAAAAAATAATTTTTAATAACACTCTTTTTATAATTTTTATTATTTTTTTCTTTAACTGCATAACAAGTCTTTTTATAGCTTTAAATGAATCTGTTCTGCCTTCTTGCAATAAGGTCTGTCTGAGCACTGAAGGTGTGTCTTTGAGTCTGTATATGGGTATGTGGGTGTGGTATTGGAGTCCATGAATGGAAATGACAGTGGCTTTTAGTGGTGTAAGTGCCTTAAACACCATAAATGGGAATGTGGGCATGTCTTTCAATCCATATGTGAGAGTCTTGGCAAGTCATAGATATTCATATATAAGATGATCCTTTATTCATCCCCCAATGGGGAAAAACATAAACATGTTTCCGCCCGCTGATCTTTCACGTGTTAGGCGAATGTGATAACCACTACACTACGGAAACCCTATATGCACATATATTTCCACAGCTAGCTAAAACAAGATAAACTGACAGGACTGTATTTTTATTATTATTTATTATTATTATTATATTTTTAATCATATCCATACATGGTTATGCTCTTTACTTCTAAGGCCAGCAGGTTAAACAACATTAACACACTGACAAAATTAGTGAGAGGATTTTAGCTGACATAGCTAACAAGAGCAAATCCATGACAGGACTTAGCTAACTAGCATCATCATCTGACAGAATTTTACATCGTATTCATAAATGTCATTATTTTTCACAGCTATCCAGACAGCTAATATGAGCTAAATTGATAAAGTTTTATTCAAAAATAAAATTCTTAATTTTCACTGCTAACGCTAACCACACAGTTAACATAAGCTAACATAACAGAATAGCTGAGAGCCAGGGATTGTGTTACACAGTTGCACTGAATTGTTGCTTTTACAGTACTGGACCATTCCTAAAGCTATCCCCTAATGGGCTATGCCATGATAGGATAGTCTGAGACTTGGCTTAAACCCATATGAAGGGGATTTTCTCCTTTCTTATCAAGCTCAGCTTGGCTGAGTTGTCCTTCAGACCACTGGCTCTCAGGACCTGCTGAGTCCTGATGAGTAAAAAAAAAAAGCCTCTTCTCTTTCCAGATTTGGGGATGAATACCATTTGACCTCTCAAAGACAACGTCCAAAGGAAACTCACTAGTAGTTTGTGGCTTTATATATCTGAGCCACATAAACTGTTGAACTGCTTGTGACTATAAGGTTGCATCCTGTTATGTCATCTGACTTTTAGCTACAGCTCAAAATGCTAAGGCTTTAGTAAGAGCATTGTTGTTTTTGCTATGTTGTCACAATTTGTGTACTTTCATGTTTACTTCCTTTAGTGTGTCGTATTGTTTCTATTGATCTCAAAATTCATGCATTCATGGTGCCATGCCATCTGTGCCAGAGATCATTATGGGTAAACCACAAGCACTTTGTGTGATTATAGTGCTCTAAATTAAATTGGCAAATGAAATGGATAGTGAGCAATTATACCGAAAATAAAATGTGTTGCCTTTAATAGTCCCAGTTGCCTGCATTTAAGAGAACTTGTGTCAAGGATAATGATGTCAGCAGTCGGCTCCTGGGAGCTAATTATGTGTCTTCTCTTCTTATTTCAGCATAGGCTTTATTTTATGTTTTTACTATTTTGCAGCATATTTTGTTAGGAAATTACCAGCTGAAACATTTACTGTTTGTAGTTGGATTTAATACTTACTGTTGATCATGGCTCCACCACCACAGAAGCTGTGCTGTCCTAGGCTTTGGAGGGTTTAGTAGTCCATTGACATGCAGAATAAATCTGAAATGTGTCTATTTGATTCAAATGATGATCATCTAGACCTGTGCATCTCCTCAGATAAGGTAATNCTGTGTGTATATTGTAATATTGAATATTACATCAGAATGAGTTACAGTTCAATTATGGGTTACAGCTTTTTACATTCTGTGGGTTTGTGTGTGTGTTTTATTCCCTTGAGGGGACTTAAATGGTTTGTCCTAGGCCATATGCACAGCAAGCCTGGTTGATAATTACAAAATACATTTTATCATTATATATGTTGGTTGCAAAGGAAAAAAGAACACAAGTTATAAAATGTTATTTGAATGTCAAGCTACTGTTTTCCCCTGCTGCTGTTATGCTGTTATGTAGTGTTATGTCACTTGTAGTAGTTGTCCAAAATCATCTAATTTTTTATTAATGATGCTTGAGAAGAAAGAGATGGTAGTGACACCACCATTGGCACACTATGGACAGCTATTGACCTGACTAAGTCACAGAGGATGTTCTCATGATGGTGAAAGATAAAACCGAATATCACGCTCTTTCAGTAATATGTTTAATTGTGTCTCTTAGGACATGGGTTCTTTCAGTTGTTTATTTGCATTGCAATATAGTTGGCAGCTTATGGGTTATTACATACACCAGACGTCTTTTTTGTTTTTGTGGTTAGGCAGCTGCATGGGTCTAAAAGTGATGACCTCTTCTGGCAGAGAAAACAGTTTGTCATATGTTTCCATGTTATGTTGTCATACCTCATTTTAGTAAACATTTTGGAACAAACCAACAAATACCTCTTCCTCTATACCATGGTTAATCCAAGATAGTGTATTTATTTTAGTGGCTTTATAACAAAAGACTGGATTTATAAAAAAGCAATTCCTAGAGCTTCTGTTCAAAATTCAAACAAAACCTTTTCAATTTGCAGGCTACATGTCTTCTCAGTTTTGAATCAATCTTGTGTACACAAGAGCATTTCAGAGTCTTGATCTTAGTAGCCTGGGCATATCTTTGTGGGCATCTTGTGAACTTTACACAAGCAACATATGCTTGTTTCAGACAAAAAAAATCATCTAAAATTTACAGCAGCAAGGTATAATGCATTATGGCAAAAGATGTGCATAATTCTGGCTTACTGCTGTTGGTTTTAGGGCCTGATGGAGAGAACCACTGGTCCAGGAATTACCCATACTGTGGAGGGGCATTCCAGTCTCCCATAAACTTCCAGCCTGAGCTGCTGAGATTTGATCCAGACCTGCAGCCCATTCAGCTGCAGGACTACAACCTGCCTAGCAGAGAGCAGCTCACCCTTAGCAACAACGGACACTCTGGTACGTGAGATCTCTGTTAAGCACTTAAGTTTTTAAGTGAATATTTATAGTTATGTGTTGGTTAAACTTTAAGAAATGGGTTTAAATACTGTGGGATTAGAAAATCTAAGTAAGAAATTATTTTATTGGAAAAAAATCTATATCTATGTTGTAGCATATAGCACATGATTACAGTAATGTGTATAGGCCTATAACATTCAATATATTTGACTTACAGTTGATATTAACAATCTAATTTCAACTGTAAGACAAATCTAGCCTTATTGTAACTTAGTGTTATAGTAACTGCTTCACCAAACAAGAGCACTTGCCTTTAATAAAGCAGTCATTTAGAGTCCATAAATACAAAGATTTGATGGATCAACTGATAATTAGTTATTCATATTTAATTGCCAACAGGGGGTAAACTGTAAATGCTTCAGAAGCCTTTGACTGGCACTGTATGCTCAATTCATTATACCTTTCCAAGCTAACACTTTCTCACTTTCATAATAAATGCATACACAGATAAGCGAAATGATGAACCACTGTTAAACTAGTGGAGACGTGTCCATCAGCCACAATGCGGAAGGTAGTCTTTCTTCTCAAGCCACGTTTCTAGTCCAGCATGGAGAAAATGACAACATGATTTTTTTTTTTTTGTATGTTAAGCACAGCAATTTTCTGTAATCACCCTCTTATTATGATAACTGTCCATGTGTGCAAAAGCAACAATCAGCTCATATTTTCGGTAAGTAAAGTATGGAGTGTTCTTAGTCATGACTCACACAGTAGCTAAACTGTTAAATAACAAAGTGTGTGCCATCTCTTAAATCCGTCAATCTCACTTTCAGTTGTATATCAAGTTTAAAGCATAATAATAGCCCTGGTAACCCTGGTTAAGAAAATATATAGTACCACAATAGCAACAGGATCTTATTTTTATTCTCTATTGCATGCTTTGTGTGAGCATTTACTTTGCAAGTTGTTACTTTTGTGCATTCTCTTTGAACTTGGACATTTTCTAATCAGGCATCATATATGCCTATAAAATTTTAACACACACAGAGATCTGCATTGGTATTTAGGCTGTGACTATTAAAACTTTCTCATAGCATCCTGGTGGTTTCAGTGGTGCTTGTGTTAAGGCAGAGCGGAGACACATTGAGCTTTTGGCTATTAATGAGACAAACTAGATTTATATCTTTCTTTACCTTTAACCCATGATAGTGTATTGCTTTTGAGCTCTTTATTTTATACATTGCCACATACCTATAATGACATCATTGCATATCACAGGAGCACATGTATGAGTCAGGTGTGAAGTGTGTATTTGTGTTTAATAACACAGTGCAGCTCTCTCTGCCATCCTGGATGCATCTCTCTGGTCTGCCTCATCGCTACTCAGCAGCTCAGCTTCACTTCCACTGGGGCTCCTCCAACACGCCAACCGGCTCTGAACACACCATCAACGGCAAGCAGTTTGCTGCCGAGGTGATACACTAATCAGTCTCTTTCTCTCTCACAGCATACACCCATTAATAAATGCAGAAAGAGCTTATGGCTCATTCTTACTTTATAATTCACAGCACATTTGGTGTCTGGTCTTGCAGCTTGGATTTCATCACAACCCGTGCTTATATTTCACCCAACAGAATATGTAACATTCTGATTTTAGGCTTGGAGACATTTGCAATTTAGGGCTGAGAAAACAGGTACATGCATGTCTTTACCTCTGAAAGAGTACAATGATATGAGGCGCCACTGCTATCTTATAAAATAGGTTAACCTACATTGTTTATAATATTTGAGAATGCACTGAAGATAGTTTAGGATTAGGATGAGGGAGCTAATATTTTTAGTTTTTGGAACAGCACCTGCACATTTAGTTGATTTAGTTGTTTTCGGTATGAATGAGAGTGTCCACGTCATCTTCAAGTACATCTTGAAGCAGCACCAGTGATGGCTGTCTTCTCAGGGAAAAGCATAGTCATCCAGTAATTTATGGTGGTTTTTTTTACTGGATATGTTTGCCCCTGGCTAGTTCACCAGTTCAAAAGTTTCTCAGGGTGGTTCATGGAGAAACTCTACTTTGAGCGAAGAATCATTTTCAAATTAGCACCTTGCTAAATTAGTGGAATTCCCCTCAGCCAGTCTTTAAATATTTTTACTAGAATATGGTTTAAAGTTTTCAAAAAACTGCCTTAGAAAACTGCCTTCAACAACACAATGCATGGTTTAAAAAAAAACAACAGTCTTTTATTGCACCAATTGCTCATTGTTTCAAATCCTGTTTCATCAGGATTCATCCGTCTGTTCTCAGCTCTCTGTGGGACACTCTTAGGAAAAATTATTTTTCTTTAACAGTTCACTTGACAATTAAAGCTTCTTAGCCTCCATAAAGGGTTCTACCTGGAACTCATTCTGACAGGGAAACACTCCTAGCATTGTAGGGATCTATTTGAAACCTTTCATCAATATTTTTTTATTTTTAATTCTAAGAGTGTGCACTAATGAAAATTCCCAAATGTTTTTCTGCCAGTGACAACATAGCCCCCAACCTCAGATCAGTTATCACGAACACATCAGCATGCTGCAGATCACACGCACTGTGTAAAACAGAGAAACCTTTCATAAGGAATGCAATGCCACTAAATGTACCATTGTGTTAGGCAGTATGAAGTGAACCAGGAAAAGATGACTTTGTTCAACATTTTCCTTTCTGGTTTTCTCAGATGCATTTGGTTCATTTCAATTCTGCCAAGTATCCCAACATCTCCGTAGCAGTGGACAAGTCTGATGGTCTTGCTGTGCTGGGCGTTTTTATTGAGGTGAGCTGAAAATTCAAGAAAAAAACTTTAATGTAAAAGTGCTGCATTTTAATTTTTTTTTTTTTTTTTTTTTAATAAAGGTGGGAGAGTTCAATCCTGCTTTCGACCAGTTCCTCAAATATGTCAAAGGCATTAAATATAAAGGTTGATTTTCTTTCATTTAAAAAGAGTTGAAGTAATAAGAGTTCATTAATGATATGATATACTGTACCTAACTTCAAGCTGAAGCTCACATTTGTTCTGCATTTGTTCTTATTACACGTTACAGGTCAGAAAGTGCAGGTGGCAGGCTTTAACATCCGGGAGCTGCTTCCTGCTCGTCTGGATGAGTATTACCGTTACGATGGCTCTCTTACCACTCCCCCCTGCTACCCCAGCGTGCTCTGGACAGTGTTCAGGAATCCAGTCAGCATCTCTCTCAGACAGGTACAAGTGAATAAACCAGACACACCTACGCTCAAATATGCCTAAGTGCAGAGGTTTTTAAACTTTTCCTACTTAATGCTATAATAAGACAGCAGATGGAATTAAAAGGATAGGACTAAGTTTCCCAGAAACATTGAAAAAGAGATTGTGAATAATGATTTAAATGATTTAAATGATTTAAATGATTGTGAGCATCCCAAGGAATGCTCTTTCTTCCAGTTAAGATGATTAACTAACTCAGGCTTTAAACAGAAAGCTCTTTATAGAATTACAGAAAGTTAATTATGGTATTAATTTTCAGCTATAAAACCATTATACCCATTCTCTGATTAATGCTATGTTTCTGTTCTTGCTGTGTTTTTACAGTACTTGGCTTTAGCCACCTCTCTGTTCTCTTCTCATGCTCAAGAATCAGCCCCAATGCCTCTGCTTGGGAACTACCGTACAACGCAGCTAATGGACAGCAGAGTGGTTCTGGTCTCCTTCCAGCAGGGTGAGTACTGCATGGGATACTTACTTTAGGGAAACTTAGGGTAAATTCACATACTCAGTGGCTGTATGATGAGTTGCTTGCTTTGTTATGGGGATGTGGCATAAAATGAGCTGTTGAAATGGCCTTGGCTTGTTCAAAGGGCCCTCTTCGTACACTCACTGCTTATGTGATACTATAAATTCTGCTGGCTGCATTCTTTCTTGTACTCTTTGTTAGCAAACTTTTTCCCCAGTGGATTGAACTACTGTGGTTTGTGCTTCAAATTAAATGCTTCCATTGACATAAAACTGCCATTCAAACTCTGGTTTGAACCATGAGAACACTGTAAATGCTGCATGCTGGGATGAGAGTGTATATATAGTTGTCTAGAGAAAAAGCTTTACTGTGAAAAGATAAAATTACTTCACAGCTACTGCATTCTTTGTGTCTTTCCCTGCAAATGGAGATATGAGTTACTGGCATATTCCATTTTCACCTGGTGCTTGTGGTTCTTTCTGCATGGTGCGCTCGCTTTCTTCTGAAGCTGAATTTTGTGATTATGTGAAAAGATGATCAGTCTGCAGCACTACTGCTTCCCAACCTGACATACACGGCTTGAAGAAAGCCTTTACAGCTGGTAATATGCTTGAACTTCTGTAAACCTGTGTGTGGTACAGGCTGGGGGCTGCATGGTACCACTTCAGTGGCATCTCCCTTGCAGAGGAGGCTGGTCATCCAGCAGCTGCTGAATGGTGACCTTGCAGATCTTGCAGATGGAGGACTGCACCATCTTTTGCCAAAGCTCCAAAGAAAGCCTTGGGCTGTTAAAAAGTGGAGGAACAATCCAAATCAACAGCACTTGGGTCAAGCCACTGGAAAACATCAGAAGAACAAGGGTCTTGACACCACTGGAAACAATCCATCGGTCTGGAAGAACACCCATGCAAGCTCCTATATGGGGATGTTTGGCAAAAATGATGATGCTTTGTGTTTTATATCCCTGGAGAAAAATGTATCTGTTCGGCTGAGGAGACATCATGCAGATGCTCAGATGATCCAAGCGCTGAGAAAAGCTGTGTTTTCAGAGCTGAACCTGAGGAGCTACTTAAACTGCAGGTCTGATTTGGATCTGCAAACAATCAGACACCTTCTTCGTTCCAGACCCACTGATGAGGCAAATGAGCTGGATCAGGCCCTGACCAAAGTCAGTCAGGGGCATAAGCAGAGGTCCATGACACAGTACCAGGGCTCAGCACTGACCAAGCTAACAGGGCAGACCCAAGCTGCTGTCCTGAAGAATAGCCACAACATGGTGCCCACTAATCACAGACTGCAGCCTATGGAGTGGGAGGATTAAAACCCTACTGAGGCCATAAACATAGGCTGCAGAGCACATTATAACAATCATCAAAGACCTTCTATCACGCAAGCTCTGAATATTGAGAATTGAAACAAATTTTGTTTCAACTAGGAAGTAAGTGCAGACCACATAAAAAGATTTAAGGCGTAACGTCACCAGTGTATATAAAATTCACAGAATATCACTCTTTCCTGGCAAGAAGATATTTTTATATTTTATTGGGTTAGGTTCTATTTTATTTGTGTCACAATAATTACATAGTAAAGCAATTACAGCCATTCAAAGTGGAATACAGTAGCAAAACATGAAAAATAATGGTTCTTAACTACATAAACATTGCTGTGTTTTATGTAAGTGTGTCTGGCAGCTTTAGATGTGTTTAGACCAAAGGGAAAGCACAAAAGAAGGATGCCAACTTTTGTGGATTGCAAAACAATTTTGAATGGAGCATCTCAATCATGATTTGTAGAAGAGAATACAATAAAGCACTTAAACTGCACAAGTGTTGCTTTTCATTGCATTTTCACTTCTCATGCTTTTTAAAAAAGATGGTGTCAGTATTTTCACATATGATGTACATGAGGTGCTGTGAGTGGTATATTAAGTCTTACATAATTAAAATGATTCTACATTGTAACATTTTTTTCTGCAACAAAACCGTGTAACTTCAGCATGCTCCTCATTTGTTCTTAAGGTGTTTTTCTTCTTTTTGTCTCACTAAGGTGACTTTACTTGGAGCTGGGGTATGTGATATGTTTTAACGTCAGAAATTATTATATGTCTTCTCTCTCACCTCACTGACCTCCTCATTTCTAATGACATGCAAAACCTATTGCACTGTGTGTATGAAATGAGGTATGAGGCAACTGAGTGATACATGGCAAACTGTCCTTCTGATCATTTAACATTGATCATACTTCTGAGGCATTACGCATACAACCAAAATCATATTTTACTTTTGTTAAATGTGTATATATATTACCATAGTGGCTTAAGGGTTTTGCATGGTTCACCCACATTTCAATGTTTACAAGTCATCATAACATTTGCTTGTAACAGGTAGTGTTTATCTGGACTATGTGGCTGGCTCAGAAGGCATTACCATGACATTAATCATCACTAAATAACATATTTTAGTTTATTCTAAGATTAAATTATAAATGGTTTGATGATTCTGCAAACAATACACTTACCACAGTCTCCAGTCATCGTGTTCAACGATTAGTTGTTTGGGAAAAATTTAGGTATGTCACTACACACATGTGGTCCCTGTAAACCTCTGAGGAGGCAAGGGAGGCAGTGTCTCCTCAAACACTGGATGAGAAAATACTCTATAATGCAGAAATAAAACGACGCAAATATTACTAAAAATGACATTAAAAGTATAAGTCACTCGTTTTTATAACGTAACACTGTCCAATGGCGACACTCACAGGTAAAGTTACAGTGGAGGCTTGCAATGGGGGGAAAGTCACGTGAGAGGAGGCAGCGCCTCCATCGCGCTATAATTGGATGTGATCGGTTATGATTGGTTCGTTCGATAAATCCCGCCTCTTGTTTTCGTGCGAGCTCTCGGGCGAATGGACAAAATGATGACGTTACTGACTAATTGTAAAGTACGTAAAGAACTCACCCGCTTAGATATCACTGCTTTGTGTCACGTCAAAAATGAAAACTTCAAATGGCCTGAAAACGTGATGACTGTTAGTTTTTAGTGAGCATTCAGCTTGATGAAATGAAAGATACATCTTCGTGTCTGTGTTCGTGTTTACAGCTTTTATGACGATGATCCTAAAATAAGTTGACTATTAAAAAGAACAGCTGAACATCAGTTCACAAATAAAAAAATATTAGTAACACTTTACAATAAGGTGTCACTTGTTAACACTAGTTAATGTGTTAACTAACATGAACAAACAATGAACATTTATTACAGTATTTATTAATCTTTGTTAACGTTAGTTAATAAAAATACAGTTGTTCATTGTTAGTTCATGTTAGTTCACAGTGCATTAACTAATGTTAACAAACACGTTTGATTTTAATAATTCATTAGTAAATGTTGAAAATAATATTAAATAAGATTAATAAATGCTGTAGAATCATTCTTAGTTCATGTTAACTAAAGTAGTTAACTAATGTTAACTAATGAAACCTTATTGTAAGGCGTTTGTTGCTGTGATGGGTTATGCTGGCTAATCTTAGGCATCTATAACATAACATGAACAAGTTAGTTTGTACTTCTATATTGTAATGCGTACAGAGTTTGAATGTTGTATGTGGCAGATCGAAATGAGACACTAACAGGCTTTATACTATATGTGTGAGTGCATGGTGCCTTGTGATGTACTGGCATCCCATTCAGAATGTATACCCACCTTACTCTCAGTGTGCCCTTGATAGGCTTTGGATTCAAAGTGTCCCTGACCAGGATAAAAACAGTTACGGAAGATAGACTAGGAATGAACGAATATTGTAATTATATCAATGTGCTGTGTGTAAATAATATGTGCTATAGAATATATCAGATTCTAGCCTTTCTATATGCCTCAGTTCAGTTATGTGTGTTATGCTGACATTATGCTATGTCCATTGTTAACCTGTAGAGACTAAATGTTAGCCCAGAAAAAGGTGCTTTTTCTATAGGCTTAGTATGCAGTGAAATACAGCACTTATTTTCTGATTGAGAAATGTCAGTAAATTTTATACTGCTGTTAATTTCAGTAGAAATTGTCCTCAACTGTAAATATAAAGGAAGGAAAATGTAGACGTTTGTGTAAGACAAAATGTAAAAAGCGTTGAAATTTCTTTCTAAGACAAATGTAAATTGTTCAAATGTATACATTTATTTCTGAATCAAAATGAATTTAATCAGCATATTATAAAATACGTTAGACCGATATTTTAGTTAGTAATGTATTGTTATACTTGCAGTAAGTTTCTTGTAGCTGTCTGTTTATAATGCCTGCTTGGCTTGAGAATTATTTTTCTTTCAATTCTCAAATATTTTCTATGCTGTTCTTAATTTCATGTGTACAGCTCCTTCTTTGTTCCTCAGAAGAGTTTATATTTGTTTTCCACTACTGTCCTGTTGCAAGATTTTGGGTTCAGCTAAACTTTATGTGACATGGTCCTATTTTCATACAGAAGTGTTTCCTAGTGCATTGAGACCTCTGTAGCATCTAATTATTATTGATATGTGCAAAGAACATTTTGTAGTTTGTTTATTCAGTCGTCTTCATTTATCCGGGTGTGGAACACACCCTGGATGGGACACCAGTCTTTCATAGGGTGTCATGTGCACACTTTCAAACCTAGATGTATTTTGGAGTTACCAATCCACTTACTGGCATGTTTTTGAGAGGTGGAAGGAAACTGGAGAACCTGGAGGAAATCTACATGGACAGTATTTTTACAGTTCATAGCCATGTAAATATACACCATGTAACTTAAAATGTTAGTTCCATAATTTCATGAGCTGAAAGAGTTTCCTTTCTGACCTCCCATGTGGACTACGTTTGTGAAACTGTTTGCATAGCCTGGAAAATACCTGTAATTATTTTCCTTCTTTGGACCTCATTTGATCTTGCATGATACATTACTCCACTGTATAATTAAGAGCTAACTATTCTGTCTGTTCTGTATATTTTAGGCTTTAAAATAGACACACCTGTGTGACGAACAAAATTACATTCCTATGCAAAAAGATCAGGAAAATGCAATCAGAACTGAAAAAAAAGAAACAAAAAACATCCTCTTACTGTCCAAAAAAATTTTTTATTCACTTTTATGAAATTTGAATATTGGTTACCTTAATCTACTACAAGCTTAACAATGAGGGTCAGACACCATACAAAGTAACTTATAAATGAACAGGTTTTATATAAACTAATATAAAAGTATATGTCATATCCCACTAACGTGTTATGATGAAGATTTTAAACATATACTACTAAGTGGTAATAACATAATGGTGATGAATTCGTGCATGCAAAATATCTCTAATATATTTACTAAGCTATGTGTCAGGTGATCAAACCACTCTGTTCTAAATTACCAATCAGCATTCGGATTCTTTTATCCTAATTCACTTACAAGTGAGGCAGAATAAAGTCTATGACTAGCAACCTCTGTGTATATTCCATAAAACATCTTTATTTATCATTATTCTGTAACCATTAATCATGGACACTTAAACACATCTCACTCACATGTCATAGTGTGTCTCACAACCATGTAGCCTCATACACTCACACTCAGTGCTCTTGCAGGTGCTCTGATCTCTTTAGTGGTGGCCTCTGGGTTGGGCATCCTGCTCATCATCACACTCATTTGGTGCTTTTTAAAGACAAGGTAAAGTATATTGCTTATTGTGATAATAATTAATATAGATAATAATACCAAAGTCTACCATGCTATGCAAGTGCCAAAATCCATAAGTTTCACTATAATACAGTCAGACATTATTGAGACAGGGCCAGAAACATCAGTGACTCGTGCAAAATTATGTAAAGTTGTTCACTTTTATGCAGACAAAACTGTAAACACTGTTGTTATTTAAACACTAAATATCTAATAAATATTTAGAATTATTTCGTTTGTTCTTAATACAAAGGTGATGAGGAAATATATTAAATGTCCTAGCATCAGAAAAGCTGTAACAATAAAATGATATCAACCAAACACACCCCAAATATGAATATGGGGTTAATATGAAGGATATTTTATTATGGAAAAAAATAACCTTCTGTCTATAACTCTAGTGTGATAGATTTAATAGAAATGGGACAAAATTGATGGACAATGTAAAACGTACTGACCAAAGTGCTGTATAAAGTGCAATACTTAAACCAGAACAAAACCAAATTTGCATCTTTAACCCTGTCAGTTGTAAGAAAAAAAAAAACTAACATTTCTACCTAATAACCTTAGCAACCTAAAATATTTTGTCTTTTACTTGCAAAGATGATTTAAATATGTATGCATAGTTTTTACAGTAAACATCTATATTAAAGGGAAAAAAGATATAAAATGCCATAAGATATATTAATTACTATAACACTTCTGTGCCTCTCGTACTGTACTTTTATTCATCATATGTGCAAAACTTTTTAGCAGGTAAAAGTAAATATGAAGTGCCACCTTGAAAAGTGGTGAATTCACAGTGGCAGATACGCAGTGCTCAATATCACTGTGACTCACACAGCTTTTAATTAAATCATTAAAAGCCATTAACCTTTGATCAGTGTCAGCAGCAATCTGTTATTAAAGGGTCGAGCACAGGCCTCCCCTGCTGAATCATTAATTACAAAAAAAACCTGACATAATTTCAATTAATATTATTTTTGTAATAATCTGGCTAGAAGGCATGAATTAGAGATCACTCTCAAATTATGGCCTTAACAAGTGGAGTACACAGCAATGCCAATTTTATGCATGAAAATGTGTCTCCAGGTCAAAGGCTAACCAAGAGAACATAAAAGCTGATGGATGCAAGCCATTGGAAGGAAAAGAGAAGAGCACAGGCATGTAACTCAGTCTTTCCTACCCCACATCTGAAGACCTGGGCAATGAAGTATCTTCCAAATTAAACCTTTGAAAAGTATACATGAACGGTCTAGAGACCCTTCTTGTGGTATTTTGAAAATATAAACGAAAAGATTGGAACTGAATTCCCAAGCCCCGACCCAGGTTGTATTCGTATTTTTATATATATATATATATATATATATATATATAGATGACTCAGCCTAAGCGGGCATGGGTTGCTCTCACTAGGTCAAGTTTTCTTCTAGCCACATTCCAGCATGGGCTTCTCCCTTTGATTTATTTTGGAATAAAGCTGCCAAAACCCAAAAAAGTCTGAGTGGGGAGACAATGGGAAACGTTTCATGCAATATAGCATATATATAACTATGGGATTAAAGGAGTTTTTCTTCTCATTTTCTGCATTCGTGCTCCACAGCAATCACACACATAGTCAGGAGTGCTTTCCCGGCAGACAATGCAGGCCAAGTGCAGACGTAAATGGTCTCAGGCTGGTTTATCCTTCATCTCTGTATGGTTCCCCCAGACTATGACATTTGTGTCTCTCCATCCATCCAGACGTAGGTAGTGGAAAAGCGCAGCCACTGTCCGAGTACATTATGGTTCACTGTTAATCTGAGGTGGCGTGAGATGGGTAGTTAGGTTGGTTCCACCCTGTGTTTAGTATTCTGCAGCTCCGTTGATTAGAATGATGAAAGGGCACTATGCTTCATGCAAAAAGAGCACAATTCATTCCCACTGAATGTGGCACAGAAATGCCTCATTGTTTCTTAGGCTGCACGTGATTTCACCTTTGACCTCACTCTCCCCAACCAATCACAAGACAAACTCCCATGCACTCCCACTGATCTATAAAGTAGATCAAGTAGATTGCACCTCCAGTGCACTAAGTGAAAGCTGGTCATGGCTTCCATGGGAAAGAAGCAACATCGACAACTGTGAAAAAATGTGCTGCTGGAAGTATTACTTAAATTAATCCTGTAGTTTAAATGTTTAATTGCATTTTAATGTTGATATTCTGAGTACTATACTAAATCCATCACACTTCACATGGTTTACATTATCATACTGGTCAAAATGAAGTATTTTACGGTATGTTATATACATAATGTAGCACTGACACGTTTGCCTCATGTTGGATTTGATGCAGATACCATCTGTATTAACCCACTCCTCAAAATTCAATATGCATTCCCATCATTTACCTCCTTCAGTTCCACGGATTAAGCTAGACATTCCCTGAAAGTCTGTACAATATCAAAGTTATGGAATTGACAGAAAATATGTGTATTTTTGTGTGTGTAAACAACTTTATCAGCATTATAAATACATTGTTAAGAGTGTACTAAACTGTTTATTTCCATAATGGCTGCATTTTTTTGCACTGTATGATGTTTAGGTCAAATATATGGTCGAACTGTTGCTGGTTTTTTTTCAGTGAATTGCTTATAATTTCAGGAGACTTTTGTTTGACGAAAACTGGCATACTGAAAAACTGGGGCAGCACACATGGTTTATTTTTTCATGCTACACAAATTTACAGCCACTCAACTAGCAGGCTACAGTAGGCCTTGTTACAAAACCAGGAAATAGATTTAACACAGGGTATAGCACACATTAAAGTTCTATTCAAAGCTGGAGTTCAACTCATAAATTAATCTGTGAATAAGAGATGATGAGAATCTGATTTATAAAGCCATGACTGACGTTTTGTCAGGAATATACCACATTCTGTAATGGATGATAGGTCACCGTTTAAATTTACTCTATTTGTTGATGTAAAATATCAGTCATGCATGTCACAGAACATATATAAGATGAGTTTAGAGCAGACATCGTGTCAGATTCTTAGACCCCAGCATGAGCGTCATAACACACTGATGTCACACTGTCTGTTAACTTCCATGTTGTTATGAATCACTGAACATAGGTTAGGCTAATGAAGAGCTGTCCTGCTTTCAAGTACATCACTGGTGGCAGTCTGCCAACTTAAAGTATACAGAACACAAACTATAATACATGAAGACTACAGGAACTGAAAATTTCCCTACTTCAACAACTCAACCATTATCCCATTACACCAGTTTGATGTAGAAATTGAGAGGGTAAGAAACTTACACCAACTAGAGGAACTGCCAAAATGAAAATGATGACAAAGAAATGTAAATGTTTGAAACATGAGTAAAATTAGTCATAATCCATACTAAAATTATAGTGATCCTCTCAGACCCACAAGGTTTACAAAGGCTGCAGAAATAGTGGAAGTAGCTGAGGTATGTATAATTTAAAATAACCTCCTCTGTGCAACCAGAATGATGCAATGTCCAAGATTACTGTGCCAGATGTGTGTGGTATTTAATAATAATAATAATAATAATAATAATAATAATAATAATAATAATAATACATATTGGGGCATGGTGACTTAGTGGTTAGCATGTTTGCCTTGTACTCCGGTTGCCTCCCACAGTCCAAAGGCATGCGCTGTAGGCTGATTGGCAAATTGTCCGGAGTGGGTGTGCAATTGTACCCTGCAATGGATTGGCACTGTGTCCAGGGTGTCCCCTGCCTTGTGCCCCAAGTCCCCTAGGATAGGCTACAGGCTTGGTGTGACCCTGTGTAGGATAAGCAGTTCAGAAAAAGGATGGATGGATAATACATATTTATCATAAATACTGGATCAGTAAAATAAAACACTGATACCTTAAAACGTTGTCAGATGTGTGGTAATTAACAAATTTGCACAATAATTTCAATTTATATGATGTACATATGATCAGTAGTTCTGAAAATCCAAAATGTTATGTAGTTTCCATCACAGCTACAATAATTTTCCAGAGAAAAGTCCATTAATAGTGGTTTGGGCTGAAACGTGGTAAATTGGGATCTGCAAAAAATACTTTTATGTTTAAGAACTTGCAACACTGCCAAGAGTGCCCAGAGTCAGACATGCCCTCTACAGCTTTTGGAAGTATTCTGACCCAAACTCCCAAATGGCTTCCTATTGATTATATAGAGCACTACGTAGGGTGTAGATGGCATTATTTTAGATCCTATTAGATGACTTCAGCCTTAAAAGTTACGATTTCCCTGATTTCACGTTTTATGAACACAGAAAATTGTAGGATTACTAAATCTATTTCATGTAGCTTTTGTGAGTCCTTGAAAAAAAATTAAATGTGTGCCTTTTCTAAAAACAAAAAAAAAATTTACACAATTTGAAGAAGCATGTTACAAGCTTATGTGAAATTCATAACAGGTATACATATGAAATTTAATTAAACGAGAGCACGTTACTTGGCTTTTACAATTTACTGCTCGTCGTTTTTATTTTGAAACGCTCAGGCGCGGTTTGATGACGTCATGCCAGCTAGACGGTGCCTCAGTTCCTCCCGTCTTCGTTGTTGTCAATGTTTAAACAAACAAATAAACAAACGAACCTTATAGTTCATCACTTCAGAATGGAGTATCAGTGTCCCATAGCCACTTAATAACATAAACCGCCCATGTCTTACTACACTGTGCGCGAGAAAACAAAACAAAACGAGAAAAGGACCTATCCAGGCTTCCGTACCTTTTATCAGCTATTCAGTGACTCATTGACCATGGTTTAGAGTCTCAAGTCTAAAACAATTCTCAGGTGTTTTTGAAGAACCGATTTCTAATGATCACGATTAGTAAATCCGTCATTTGCCGGGTTTTTTCTTGGATTTGTTAAGTTCCGCACGGGATCTGTTCAGTGCTTTGAACCAGTTTGTTTTTAATCATGTTTCACCGACCGGTGCTTAAAAACAGACGGACTCTCCTGGAGCGGGCAGAAAAGTTCATTTCTGATGTGTACTTCACCGACTGCAACCTCAGGGGAAGGTGTGCTGAACTGTTTTGTCTGGTTTTTGGTTTGTTTTGGCTGCTGTGCTGTAACACAGCATGTGTTCTGAATAACAGCAGTCTGTGGTCACATAAAATGTCACATTTATGGATTATAAAATACATAAAATGAAAGTATACTTTTCAAATAAATAAAATAAAATAAGTTTTCTGGAGATTTTTTTGTAATAAATTCACAACAATGTTATTAATGATCCTCTGTGAGGGACTTTGCCCTTCTGATAACTCCTGTGAGTTTATTCAGTTGCAGCAGTGACACCAGTAAAACTGTATTACTTTCCTTTCAGACTTTATGGAGAAACCTGTCCGCTTGAGTCTCTCTCAGTGTTTCAGACTGCAAAACGTATCCCGTACTCAGAGGCAGTTCAGCAAAACTTTGAGCCTTGCAAAGTTGGTGATGCATTTGGACCCACGTAAGGTTGCCCTGAACTTAAGTTTTTTTTTTTATGTGGCACCAAAATGAGAGAACCTTTAAAATGGTACTCATTATTATGGCAGGTGGTGGACTTGCTGGTTCAAAGTTGTCCTAAAAATTCCAGATGAGTGGAAGGGGAAGGAGGTTCATCTGAGATGGGAGAGTGATGGAGAGGGAATGGTATGGCGAGACCAAGAACCAGTCCAGGTAATAGATTTTAGAATAACCATGACTAGCAATAGGAGTAGATATTACTCTGTCTGATTATTTTTTTCAATATAACTTTTGTTAGGGTTTGACTAAAGAAGGTGAAAAGACGAGTTACATCCTGACTGAGTGCCTAAAGCAGAATGACCCCCACAGGTTAGTTATGATCCTCTTCCCAGATTCTTTAATGAGGATTTTGGAGAGAGCAGACTGTTGAATGGTCAGCCTGCAACACCACCCTCCCTACCCCCACGCCTTTGTCTCACCTTGCATCCATCAACCTAGATCACTAATGTCAGACCTGATATCATGTTTTTTTATTTTTGTTTTTTTTTTTAACTCTTGCCCTCATCAGTCTGATTTTTCATGAATGTGTTACAGCATGACCCTGTATGTGGAATTAGCGTGTAATGGATTGTTCGGGGCTGGACAGGGTTCCATGATAGCTGCCCCTGACCCGAACAGGAAGTACACTCTTCATAAGGCTGAGCTTGTTGTTTTTAATCAAGATGTGCAGGAGCTTCTCACTGACTTTGAGATGCTTGTGGACATTGTTAAGGTAAGAGACATTGTTCAAATGTCATGTCATATTGACTGGATAACAATTCAAATATTTGAATTAACGTAAAAAAATTTAATTTAATTTAATATAAGCATTTGGCTTATATTCTTCCTCCTGTTTTTACTTTAACTCAGGTCCTAGGTGAAGGAGACGAGCGTGGATATCAGGCTTTGTTTACAGCGAATGAGATGGTAAATCTTTGTGACCCAGCCAATCCCAGCTCTTTCTCTTCAGCCCGTAACCTGGCTCAAAAGTTCTTTAACCAGAGGAATGGACAAAGCCAACATGTTGTGCATGCTATGGGTCACTGTCACATTGACACAGGTTTTAAACTTTACTTCATCATACCTAAATAAGTGGTGATTCTGGGTAGAAAATAGGACTGCAGTTCACATTTGGTGCTGCTGATGTTTTCTTTTCCCAGCCTGGCTGTGGCCATATGAAGAGACCATCAGAAAATGTGCACGCAGCTGGGTCACAGCAGTCCGCTTGATGGAGAAGAACCCACAGTTTATCTTCACTTGCTCCCAGGTAATTAAATATCTCCTCTGCTTCAGAACGTATTACATAACATACTGTACCTATTTATAGACACAGTACATCTAAATATGCACTATACATACAGTGCATCCGGAAAGTATTCACAGCGCTTCAGTTTTTCCACATTTTGTTATGTTACAGCCTTATTCCTAAATTCATTAAATTCAATATTTTCCTCAAAATTCTACAAAACAATACCCCATAATGACAACGTGAAAAAGGTTTGTTTGAAATCTTTGCAAATTTATTAAAAATAATAAAATGAAAAAAAGAATCACACCTACATAAGTATTCACAGCCTTTGCTCAATATTTTGTTGAAGCACCTTTGGCAGCAATTACAGCCTCAAGTCTTTTTGAGTATGATGCTACAAGCTTGGCACACCTATTTTTG
>CM074953.1:13420245-13431053 GCA_037577455.1 Pangasius macronema | reverse complement strand
CTTAATGGATGTCTTTGCATAAGTTTTTATAAATCACTTCTCTATTTAATTAAAACCACTGAGTATTTGTGATAGTAATGTTTATATATACAATTTACTCTAATAGTCTCTATTTACTCTATAATAGTCATTTCTCTCTTGGCCTATTCCCGTCCAGAACCAACATTTATCTCAGCTTTTGTGGCCAGAAGACCCGAAGACCCACTGAATGAAAAAGTTTATGTTCTCTTTCGAGAACACTGACAGCAGGAGAGTCCTAAACCTGGAAACTCTGAGACCTGGAGAGTCGCTATATTTTAACTGTCTGCAAGACATCTTTGTGCTACACTCTGATGACTGGAAAGCATCTCTGGTCTATGCTCTTTTCTCAAGCAGCTGGTAAACATCCTCCTGAGTCACTGTATAGTTTATCTGGCAGATATTCTGCTCTGTCTGTGTACACCTTAGTCAGTAAACATCCTCCTCTTTTAGTGGAGAGGAACAACATGCTTTAATCATATACAGCATGTATTAACACACCTATTTGTTAACCCATGGCTCACTGTCTACGTAACTACTATGTGAAGGTGTGTGCAAAAGATATCATGCCCAATGACCAAACACGCTGGTAATGTAGGTGTATTAGAGGATCACGTTGCATATCATCAGTTTTTGTGTAGCAAATGTTCCAGATCATTCTCACCTTTAGGCAAGCCCAGCTGCTGAAGTTCACTGGATAGAGATTCACTATCAACATCATGCTTTGCTGCACTGGAAAGGATAAAACTCAGTACTGCGACACTGGCTTTAATATCTCCACTCTCTGGAACAAATACACACTGATCATTAAGATTGTAGGTCACAACCACTTGCAACAGCTAAATGAGAACTGTTGGTGAGAATAGGATACACAGAAAAGGCTTTCGAACTTTTCTGATAATAAACCAACTTCTTTGGTAATAAGTATTTTTGATACTGTTAAACTTTTAGTTTTAAAATGTTAATATACATACAACTGAATGTATAATACTCAAATTGTCTTTAAATATGTAAAACAGGCATAAATACTGTCATTTCTGCATTTAGTGGAGAACAATAGGGAAGTTCAGTTCAGTTTTATTTGCACAGTACTAATAATAGATATTGTCACACAGCAGCTTTGATGTAGATTTATATTTCAATCCTTAATGAGTAAGTCAGAGGCGACAGTGGTCAGTAAAAAGCTCCATGAGACAACAAAGAGGAAGAAACCTTGAGAGGAACCACACTCAAACGGGAACCTATTCAAACAGTACTGTTTCTATTTAAGCATAAGTTGCATGTGAGCCTGTAGACAGTCAGTTGGACTATAAATAAAGAGGTTTTTTTTTTTTTGCTCATTTTACAGTTTTGCTAGAGTCACAGAAATGTTCTGGTAGCTGACTAAGACAATAAAATTACAAGGTTTACAAGCTTTACATCTGTTTTGTGAGTGGAGCCCTTTGTGTGATTTTTTTTTGTGATACGTGCTTATATTTTGTACTGTAAGGGGTATGGTGATATTGTTTTGGGGTGCTGTATGGAAAGTTGTATGAAGGGCTGTGACAAAAACATCACTGTGCAGTTCAAACCCAACTAAGCAAAACCATGAACAGCTGCAAGTTATGGCTTATTTGTGTACAGGATGTCAAAAAGGTGTATGACCCACCTTTAACACTGAAATAAATAAGGCTTTAACTCACCAAACTTTGCATCAGAGGTTAGTTTTGCCACCTTGTCATACTGAAAAGAAATGCTAGTATTAATGATGTCTCCAGATCTACTCAGACATACATTATAGCAGCACCATAAATGTGCTCAAACTTACATCAATGCCTTCATCGAGGATGTCTTTAATGACTTGCACACACAGAAGTTTCATCTTGACGCTTGACTGGTGTAAATAACAAGAAAAAGCACATCAGCGTTCCTTTGCTTTACTAATACAGTGGAGTTACTGAAATCACGTGATACAGTATGTCTGTATTTTATTATAAATTAAAGCCGTTACTCAACTATTCGTGCTAAAGTGCTGATTTCAGCTAAGACCCAGTCCGGGCAGTCCAAATCCCCACAAAATCGGAACCGCTGGGGAAAAAAAATGAATGAACAGATTTTTAAAAATGACAGCATAGTAACAGGTTATCACTGCTAAATTAGCCAGCTAGCTAACACGATATTTAACCCTGATAAACAGCGGCTACAATAAAAGTCTGCTTTCATTTGATATTGGTTTTCAAATACAACATTAACTGGTAGCTGTGAGCTATAATAAATATTTTATAAAGCAAAAATAACGTCATAGCACCATATTATCCTGCAGTCAGCTGCGTAGACGGTCTTCTTCGTGTGTTAGCCCCGGCTCGCAGCCACCATGCTCACTACACCGCCCCTGAAGGCTGAGCCAGGAAGGTATATAGTTTATTATGATTATGAATTTTTAAATTTATTTAGTTATCTTACTTTTTTCCTTCTAACGAGATCCCAGTAAACACGCTCATCCCGGCTATATTTTTGAAAATCCAGAATAATTTGAAAATGATCATCATCAATTACTACAGACAGACTTGATTTAGCAGGAACGGAACAAAGTGAGCTTAAAGGAAAAATAAATAAATAAAACTCCAGGTTTGTTTGAGAACGCCTCATTTAAACTAGCCAGGCAGGTGAAGACAGACTCACACCAGGTGCAACCTGTCCCTGCTGATTCAAACCTAGATGTAGTAATCGTATAATATAATATAATATAATATAATATAATATAATATAATATAATATAATATAATATAAGCAGACCCAGTAAATGAGTGTAATGTCAGTGACAGATCTAATCTCACCTCCCAAAAACTTGACAAATTGCTAAAGTGCGCGCGTGTTTCATAACCGGTCTGGAGCGCGCGCGCTCGCATCAATAAAGTATGTGTTGATAGAGCGACTGAGTCGGCTTTATGATGTGCACTGGACTGAGCAGCTCTACAGATAAGCTAAAACCCTGTTCTGCGCAGTCTTTGACGGATATTTCGCTAACTGCTAAAGTCAAATAAATAGCTTTTACATGGTAGCTTGAATCAGCAGGAACGAGCGAACTGGCGTATCTGGCTGATTTAGGAGAGGTTTTTTTTGGACTGGAGAGTGCATTTGCTTTTGGCAGTGAGTGAGAGTCTGGGATGAGAAGACTGATCCCCAGCGCGTCCTTCATTACAGAGGCACCTGAGTGATACAGAAATGAAATTCCTCTGCAAGTCGCTTCTTTTTGGCTCGTGCTTTCTGTCCGTTTTTTGTTCATGGGCAATTCCCAGATTAATGCTGCGACAAGGTATGTTTATTAATCAACCATCACCAGCCACATCTAGTAAGTGCAGCTTAAACGCCCTTCGTCGGCTAGAACAGCACATGATTTGTGTTATTTTGTTTTTAACAGATAATTCAAGTCAGCAGCTAATCTATAGTAGAAATGTGAGCCATACTGTGTTCTGCCTTCGACACGGATCTGAGAACCTGCTCTTAGGGCAGTTAAACGCTGTGCTGGAGCTGAACGATGGTGGTGTAGTAGAGGTAATTATTTATAAAGACGTTGGGCATTTCAGAGCAGTCAAACCCAGGCTTTTATTACTAATACACCTGTTATCAGAACCACAGCTGACAGTATTAACTCACATTTATCAACTGAGTTTATGAAATCAAACCTAAATACAGAAGTTTGTGCTGCAAGTCTACCATTACGTCAGTAGCACATTAATTATTGTGCAAGGAATTGGCAGGGGATTGTGTGTTGAGTGTTGAGTGAATTGATAACATATTTTCACAGATTCTGTAGTATTAAGATAAGGACCGAAAGTTTCATTATAAAAGTGATACAATAGAAATGATGTTATAAAAATTATTTTACATTTTTGTTGTAGAACTTCACCCTGACAGATAACGGAGGTGACTATTGTAATGGGGTATGTATGCCGATCATGTTCCAGTAACATTAAGGAACCATCTTAGAAATTATGTACTTTCAGTAATTAAAAAAAAGACCAAATTTGAGCTGGGATTTGTTGAGTCTTTTTGATTTATTTTAGTATTATATGTGTCTTCTTTGGTTACTATGAGTATAATTCAATTCAAATGCCAGACACCATAATTCCAATTTTACAGGCTTGTGTGGGTTTATTTAACAGGACTGGCTTGGAAATGTGTAAACCAAATGTTTATTACATGGTCTAATGAGCCAGTGTTGGGTACCAATTAAGTGCACATTTTCCCTATATTTCAGAGCTCTTGTGAAAACGTCATAACAGTAATTGAAGAATTCCAGGATTGGCTTTTTGTTTGTGGGACAAATGGAAAACAACCAAAGTGCTGGATGCTGGTGGGTTGAATATATAACATCCGTCAACATTTTCTTTGTGCTGTTGAAATGTTATGTGCAATGCAACTGGAATCAGCTGATCCTCACTGATCCAATTATCTGTTCTTTTTCTGTCTCATAGGATCCCAGATCCCTTGTGGTTATGGAAAGTATTGATGGCAGTGGCATCTCACCTTACAAACACTCACAAAACTCTCTGTCACTTGTAGTAGGTATGTGACATGCATTGCTACTTAGATATGCAGTTCAATTATTGTTCAATTATTGAAAGATTCAGAGTTTCAAAATATATTGGTATAAAAAGCTTTTCCTTTTGCCAGATATATCGCTTGTATTGTGCTATTTCCTCCTCAGCAAACCTACATTGCCTTATAATGCTGAATTTTACAATTTTTAAAGGGCACTTCAAAAAAAATTGCTGAACTTAATTAAAATCTAAAGCATGCAAGTATCATTTCCTCACACAGAGTGGGTGCTATGACAAAAACAGTAGTGTTACATTTTAAAAAGCATTCACTTTTTTTTTTCCTCTCCCCAGATGAGGACCTTTATGCTGCAGCTCCGCTTTATTTGGATGGAACATCGCTACATTTCCGCAGGCAAGCTGGCAGCCAAAACAAATTATGGATGTATGATCCATGNTACCAAAATATGCTACATTTTACCACTTAATGGATGTCTTTGCATAAGTTTTTATAAATCACTTCTCTATTTAATTAAAACCACTGAGTATTTGTGATAGTAGTGTTTATATATACAATTTACTCTTATAGTCTCTATTTACTCTATAATAGTCATTTCTCTCTTGGCCTATTCCCATCCAGAACCAACATTTATCTCAGCTTTTGTGGCCAGCAGACCTGAAGACCCACTGAATGAGAAAATTTATGTTCTCTTTCGGGAGAAAAACTCCGACAGCAGTCCAGAAGCTGACCCCTGGATCTCTAGAGTGGCCAGAGTATGCAAGGTGCAGTATTATATACAGTATATGTACAGTGTACTGCATATTACCATTTACTGTGAAGCACACTTAAATAGGAGGGACACAACAAAGATAAATATGGCAAGTTACATAATGTTGGTAGACAAAAAAACATGCCTTTTATAAGCATTTTCCAGGAAAACGAGCCAGCTTTCTTTCCTTTGAAACTATACTCGGGAGAAAGCACTGATGCTATGTTATGTAATAATACTGTTAGATGATACGTTCAGGATGTTTAGCTAGAGCTTGGTTTGTAATATAAGAACATTGAACTGTTTTTTTGCAGCTGTAGCAAGCTGATTCTTTTCTCTTTTTTTTTATTATTATTATTATTCCTGGCATCTCTTTGCAGACTGACAAAGGAGGGCCTAAGAGAGATTTACAAAATATTTGGACATCTTTTCTGAAGGCACGCCTTGTGTGTGCGATTCCTGGAGAGTCGCTATATTTTAACCGTCTGCAAGACATCTTTGTGCTACACTCTGATGACTGGAAAGAATCTCTGGTCTATGCGCTTTTCTCAAGCAGCTGGTAAACATCCTCCTCTGTCACTGTAGCTTATGTGGCAGATATTCTGCTCTGTCTGTGTACAGCTTAGTCAGTAAACATCCTCCTCTTTTAGTGGAGAGGAACAACATGCTTTAATCATTTACAGCATGTATTAACACACCTATTTGTTAACCCATGGCACAGGAATGCCACGGCTGTTTGCATATACTCCTTAGCTGAGCTTGATGACATTTTTGAGAAGTCCAGCTTCAAAGGATACAATGAAGTTATTCCCAACCCAAGGCCAGGAACTGTAAGAATTTGCTTATCTTACCTCTCTTTTTATTTGAGGCTATACTCAGTTAAGTTTATACTGTTATCTGTCCATTGCATATGGAGATAATCAAGGGAAGAAAATCAAGCAAGCTCATGGAAATTTCATGTATCATTTGGTTTAGCATGGTACCTATTAACATGTGCTTTTAAATCATTTGACTAGGAATCTTTAATTATATCCCAAATCATCCCAAAACACACTATTTCCATGTGTATGGAGCAGTCTGTGTGTTACGATATAGGGTTTCCAGCTGTGCCTTTTTTTGCTACTTTGTCCTACCCTATGAGTGGCTATGTTAAGTATATTTAGTAATGGTAATTTTGACTGGTGTTGTTTTTAGTATTTATACCAGTCCTCAAATCCAAGTCAGAGTGGTCCAATTAAAATGTTCCACCAAGGTTATTTTTGTTTCAACAATTTCCTCAATCTCTTTATCCTTTGACCTCGCAGAATCTCTAAAAGCCTCTCTCAACAATGCCTATTATATTAGCTTTACAATGGTCAGGATGTACTGAGGAAGCCCCCCCCACCCCAAATACAGACATGCCTTGCTGTGGAATTTTTGTTCCCTGAACAAAAACGAAATTTTCATGTTTGCGAAGAACGTTCTCCCTAGTATTTTTAAAGATTTTTAGGTTGCCGCCCATTTCTATAGTTTGCTTTCCAGGGCATCCAAAACACCTTAGGAGAAATCCAGGGGCTGTATATCTCTGTTTTTGGAGGGATTTCATAACTACTTGTGACTGTCTTTTTTGTATTTTCCAGTGTGTGAGGGACAGTAGGTCTCTGCCTACCCCTACTATCCGTATTATTAAAAACCATCCAGAGATGACTGATTGGGTCCATCCCATACAGAAACATGCTCCTTTCTACATCAGCAATAACAATTACACCAAAATTGCAGTGGATAGAGTGCAGGCCTCAGATGAAAAAATGTACAATGTGTTGCTGCTTGCCACAGGTATGCACTAATAGCTTATATTCAATTATATTCGGTTTATGCAGTGTTGCCATGCTTCAATATTATGTTCACCTTTCTGCAACTTGAGCTCTAAAGTTTAGCTCATGTAACAAAGGACTCACTGAGGCTGTGTAAGAGTCCATTTGCAAGAAGTTTATTAACAGTAGTGGCAGGGTCAAACCAATAAAGGTCCACACCAGAAAGACACCAAAACACAATCCACATTGTAATCAGTGAACAGGGCAAGGTCACAATACCAGAAGTCAGAGGCAGCATTCAGAAAAAAAGGGCAAGGCAAAGGCAGAGACGAGATAAAGATGGCAGTGTCAACCATTCAGTGTAACAGAATGATCATTCAATAACGGCTCAGCACTTTGATGTGATTGATGGGGCAGCACAATTGATGGGGCAAACTTTAAGGCTTCGCAGTGTTTGTTTGGGTCCATGTGCTTTCATAGTGCCTAATTGGAAATTATGGAAATAAGTAAGGAAGTGCTTCAAATCTCTGGCGAGGGTGACCTCTGGGGTGTTGGGGTGGGTGGGTGTTTGTAGCTCAGCCGTTACTGCCCTTATGATTGAATCCATTNGATCTCTTCCGTGCTCAGCTTCTTTTTATAGGTGGAAGCATGGTGTTTAACATCTCAAACACCAAATATTAATTATTCAGTGTACTCAAATTATACTGTATAAATATTTTGTAAAGTCATATTGTGTTTATTCTTCGTTGTTTACTGGACTGCCTTCTTTCCTGTAGACTGTTGTTGTCTGACTCAGCTGCTACGATGCATTATTTAGTGAGGCATTAAGGGCCACATGTACATGAATAAAACATTTTTGGTACAGATTTCAGGCTCTTCACAAGCCTAACAACTTAAATAAATTTGATCTCAACACCAATCACATGATACATGTTTAAAAAAAACATTCGCCCTATTGTTGGGAGATCTTGAGTTCAGATGTCTGGGAGCCATTGGAGCAAAATTGGCCATGCTCTCTTCATCATGTTGATCAGAGTGACACTAGCCAATCATAGGTGTCTGTCATCTCATGTATGTGGAAGAGGGCAGATGGCACTTTCCTCTGAGTGTGTGCTGCCCTATGCTGCAGCATGATGCTAGTTTTTTGATTGCAAATTTTAATCATCAGTAATCAGGGAAGGGATCAATTGTTGTTGTTGTTAATACACTAGTTGTCCTGATGATTTGTTTGCCATGCCTTTGACAAGACATGCAAAATAGGCTAGCATTGTACTAACAATCTTGTAAGAGCTGTGGAAATGTAATTATGTGTATAATTTTAGTGGTTCAAATGAAAATCTAATTTGCACACATTCTTTGGAGCTCTGAGGCTTCCTTTGTTACCGGGTAAAGGAGTTCTGGGTTGAATGACTGTTGCAACAGTTTTCAGCTTTGTAATCTACTTCAGACAACAGTTTGTCAGACAGCTGTGTGTAATGACTTCAGCATGTAGTTTAATTGATGCCAGTTAATGGTTGTAAACTCTTATTACCTCTTAGCTAGAGTTGCCTCTTAGTGTCACGGCAAAACTGAAAAAAGTGAAATTTGGACACCAGAAATGTCTTGCGTGGTTAACTGCAACTCAGATTGTCTCCTCTTTCGTCATTAAATGCTTCTGTATTTGTGTGTAAACTGCAGACACTGGAACGATCCATAAGATACTGGAGCATGATTCCAAAGCCTTTATAATTTCTGAGACAAGTCTTTGCAGTGGCTCTGCTCCTGTTCTGTCTATGAAACTACACTCTCAAAAGGTATAGCCTGATTCTGCACTAAATTTTGGTTTGATCTTGGAATTGTTGTTCTCTAGAATACTTGAAATTCTCTTAATCTATGTATCTTTATAAATGCAGCCTGTGTATAGTACATGTTAAATCACACAATGTTTTCTCTTTTTTTCTGTTGACACTTTACTTCCTCAGAGAAAATTGTTTGTTGGATATCCTGGGCAAATGTCTGTCTTAGATCTGCAGACGTGCCAGGACTATAATACATCCTGTGAAGACTGTGTTCTTGCCAGGGACCCATACTGTGCTTGGACTGAAAATGGATGCACCTCACAAATTAAGTACGTTTTCTAAACTTTTTTCATGAACTTTGCAGATTTGATAGCCTGTCAAATTAAAACAATGTCCTCAAAAATTGTAAACAAGCTAAATAAGCCTATGAGCTAAAGGGTGTTGTATTGTAATTTAATTGCAGAGGAGGGATTCAAAATATTGCCACTGGTGAGCCACACATATGTTCCATAAATTCAGGTAACATTTTGCATTAATTCCCTATTGAGGTTATTTTTCCCAGTGCGGCTCTTGTGTCAGTTACGTGGTGCTAAAATCATTAAAATAACATTTTTTCCTACCCAGCTCTAAAAAGACTCAAACGAGATGTACCATCTGCAGTTTCAGACCCTCCAATAGTGCACACTGTGCCCAAGGGTTTCCCTTTCTACCTTTCCTGCCCAGTTGACTCGCACCATGCCACCTACAGCTGGGAGCACAGAGGTGAAAGTGAACCATGCCAGAGGACTCAGTCTGACTGCCTCTATCTAATAAAATCTGTCCGTGAACATGATTATGGAATGTACAGCTGTGTGTCAAGGGAGCGTAACTACAGCAAAATGGTTAAAGTATATCAACTGCATGGTACCTCTGAGCCACGGACACTAAACAGAGCCTTCAAACTCACAGCTGAGAAAGAATGGCTGTTGGCTGTATTCACTGCACTTCGTTTCAGCGTACACTAATCTGTCTAAAGAGCAGTATGTCTGCTTCTGTCCTTAAGCTTCTTTCCCTTTTGGCCTTCTTCAGTAATGCAATAATGTCAAAGGTTGCCAGGGACAGCAAGTGCGTGTGCATGAAGTGCATATGTGGATCAGTGGATATGATGGGAGCGGGTGATACCACTCCCAAGAATTTCCTTGTGACCGCTGGGACTTCATCCTGTATAATGTCTAGCCACTGAGTCATGTGAAAAGTAATTTAACAGAGAAATTAAGAAGTAGAACGTTCGATGTCTGTAATGTGATGTGATTTGGGCTGAAACTGATGAGAGATAATGTGCAGGCGTTACAAGCCAAATTTCAAAGGACTGCATGACTTATCTTTGCCTGGACAGGGAATATAAAGGATAGGGTGTGGTGGCTAGAATAGAATTATACATTCTGTATAGCCCCACTGCTAGTAAACCCTATCCTTTATGCCCATTTACCATTCTGGCCTGTCACCAGAGCCTCTGCGTCTATGCCCGGATGGGTGACACCTACGTCCTTTCCAGACAAAGATGTACAAAAGGGCTGTGCATATTAATAGTAACTTAAAGTAAAGTGGGGACTGAATGATGCTTGTGAGTTTTGGCTTGTCAGTTTATAAGACAGAAGTTGTATTTATTTATTTATTTATTTTACAAAAGTCATGTATTATAACATCACAAATAAATGTAAGTATATATTTTAGAACAAGGGTTTCCTATTAAATATATACTTTGAAACTTGTGCCCTGGTCACTGAAAGAATAAAAGACTGAATTATTTTTGTGCCTGAGATGTAAGGGATCATAGTGACTGTGTGCTGTTTTTTATTTTTATTTTTTAAACGTGTGCTATTACATTATGGAAAAACACCTGGTTAAGCTATTGTTTATTGATGGAAGACTAGAACAGCAGGTGGTAAT
>CM074953.1:13379687-13418220 GCA_037577455.1 Pangasius macronema | reverse complement strand
GTGAGTAGACTGATAAAAATATAAGTACAAATTTTAATGCATAACTGGGTTCACATGGGAATTCTCTGGATTCTCCTTGTGCCCCTCTCCTACACCGGACACTCACATTTTCACGAATCAGGAAGTTGTAACCTACATCAACATGTCTAAACATTAATTAATCGGAAATAGAGTCACAAATGAGTCAGATTAAACCCATTGTATTTGTTCAGTCACAGAATCACAACTAGTTTATAAACAACACTGGATTTCAAACAAGGGCGTTTCTGGGAAGTCGAAACATCCGGAGCTTTGCACAGGAAAAGAGGGGGGAAATCCACACTATTTCTAGGACCCTATGTAAGCAAGTTTGTGATATTGACCATGACCGTGTCAACTGCTTTTTTCAAAAGGTCAGATTTTCCTCATGTCTAATCTCTTCTATTGAAGCATGTGTTCAGACAACACTGATTGAGTTGATCTAAAATGCAGATCATGAAAGCAAGAAGGGCACATATGAACTACTAAGAAACTCACACTCCAGCACTTAAATAGTGACACTGATTAGGTGAAACAGGATACAGGTTTGTGTGGTTAGTGAAGCATGTGACTGTGCTGGGGCTGATGGGTATTGTAGTTCTGTGCTGTATTCAACGCTACCATCATATAGAGACTATATAATGGTGTTTATTTGTGAATAAAGTGTTTAAGGATTTGTAGAAAACAAAAAAAAAGATTTTTTTAACAAATGTATATTAAGATTGTAAGTTGGAAAAAAANAAAAAATATCAGAAACTGGGATATTATTTCTGTGGGACAAGAACAGGTAGCTGCAATGGGACAGGATAGTTTTTGTTGTTTGTTTTGGGGAGATGAAATGGCTACAGTGAGGATTATCTACTATTCAATTTCATGGAGAAGCAGGGAGATGACCTTTAAAAATAATTTAAAGTACACAGTTGGATCTTAAGAACAACTGATGTACCTGTAAATCCTTACTCTAAAAGCTAATTAAAGGTACATTATGCACCTTCCTGGTTAAAAGACAGACGAAGCAACAAGGCATTATATTTCACAAGAAGGGGTTTTATTTTACGAATTTATGTGTTATTGATCACAGTCATCAGTGATGCATGTACTGTACGTGCGTAGTCTAGACTAGTCTAGATGTTGACATCATGCCTTGTGACACAAGGTCTTTCCTAGAAATGTAAGACCTAGATTTATGCTTATTTCACTCATAAATCTTCAAAAGACTCTAAGTCAAACAAACAAACAAACAAACAAACATCATGCATCAGGCATCATTTTTATGCAACGTTGCAGGAACACAGGCACAGTAATACATTATGAATCTGTGTAAAATCTGACGTGCTCAGTGTGTAGTCTGTTTTGGATAGCTTTTGAATCACTCCTCTGTCATCTAATATCATATAATAAAAAACAGAAAAAGAACCTCGTGTTGTGTTGTTCCAAAAACAAGTCACACCGTGTGAAGAAGACATTAATTTAGATTTGAGTAGCTTTATCCAGGGATTGCAAGTTTGAATTTCAGAATGGAATCCGTTCTCATGATAACCGTACATGTGACGCAGTATGGTGTCATGTTTTCAGTGATACCAGAAATAATATTTGTTGTAGTGTCTTTCCACTGTAAATGTCATAGTGTGGCCGGTATATTAGGTTTCCACCCTCTTTACACAGTAGTGTCGAAAGAGCACAATACACTGTCCTATGTCTAGTTTAATTAAATTTCTTTTGAAAAGACGTCATGTGTGGGGCTTTGTTTTTAACAGTGTCAAATACCGCCCCAATATGGCGGATCTAGCTGAGTCATTGACGTGTCTTATAAACAGCAATCAGTAGTGATTGCGGCATCTAGGTATTTGTATCTATGATTTTAGCATTCAAAATAAAAGTACTGAGTCAAATTAACGAGCAGTACAGGTTGATGTCTAGCAATTTAGATGTTAACCACCATCAAGAAATAATTTACAAGAACCAAATTTGCTTAAAGCATGTAACAACTTTTCATGGTAAAGAAAAAAACAGGAGTCTTATATTCAGTGTATGCATTTTTTCCACACAGTATATGAGACTACTTTCTGGAGGTCTCTGGAGAATTAAAATGAATTATTTCATTAGACAGACCTGGGCACCTTATGCTCAAGGAGTTGCACAGTATGGTATGAAGGCTGGTCTTCTATGATGGACATAGTTCTAGCACCAATTCCTTATTTTCCTTGTCTGAGGAACACTGAGGGGCTTCAGGTTCTGACTACACACGTTGACTAGTGTTTTACTGATTTATTGGATGTGCATTTTACTGGTTATAAAAGTTGTACAGTATCTTATAAGCTACAAAAATGTGTCCACATTTTGTGCAGTCATTTCTTTATATCCTTTCCCTTCAGGAGACATGGTATGGCAAGTGTTTGTATATCTAGTGGAGAGACTCCTGAGTAAATGTCTGAGAGGCACATACACACAACCTTGAAAAGGTTAATAACCACAGTAACAGTGAGATTAATCTAAAATTGCTTTGTTGTATACCTTGATGATTTCTTGATATCCTCATTATCCTTCGACCAACAGCTGGAGGATTTTTTCCAAGGTTCTCTTTCATCTGTTAGATGCACACTTCTCATTGAGGTTGGAAAAATAGCTGCAGTCTGGTTCCAGATGTGCTCTCACGGAACCACTTTACTGCTTAAATGAGGAAAATTAATCTATTACCTTACTATCACACGCATATGTGGTTTTTGAACTTCCCATTCCAGATTTAGTTTCCCATTTGCTATTATAATTACCTCCACTCTTCTGAGAAGGCTTTCCACTAGATTCTGGGGCATGGCTATGGGGATTTGCCCATTCAGCCACAAGAGCATTAGTGAGGTCAGGCACTGATATTGGGCAAGGAGGCCTGGGACACAGTCAACATTCCAGTTCATCCCAACGGTGTTCAGTTGGGTTTAAGTACAGGCCACCTGTTCTTCCACACCAGCCTTGGCAAACCATGTCTTGGACCTTGCTTTTTGCATAGGGGCATTGTCATACTAGAACAGGTTTAGGACTCTTAGTTCCACTGAAGGGCAATCTTAATACCACAGCATACAAAGACATCCTATTCAACTGTGTGCTTCCAACTTTGTGGCAACAGTTTGGGGAAATCCAACATATGGGTGTGATGGTCAAGTATGCACAAACGTTTGACTGTATATTGTATCTACATGTGTTGCATGTATCTATGTTGGGTAAATATTTGCCCGGTTCATGAAGCCACAGCTCAAGTACCAGCTCGGACATTCAGAGAATTGCATCATATTTTACAGCCCTAAAACATATTTTGCTGCACAGAGGTGTCCAGTTTATCACTGATCACATAGAGACTGTTTTGGCACAGTTGCAAACACTAACTACAGCCTGCCATCTCCTGTTGATTCAGACCCCGGTTGAGCACAATGTGAGAGACCAGCATCTGGCTCTAATGTCCACTGCATTGAAAATATTGTCACACGATGATACAGGTAACATACCTGCATTTCTGTTATATGGTAGAGATTTCAATATGTCATTGGATCTGTTGATCATGCTTCAGGCAAATATGCCCCAGACTCAGTGGACAACTACAAATTTGAGATCACCTCTTCCCTCAGACATGATCACATACAGCATTCTCTGAGCCATGCTGTACAAAAGAGAAATTGCAGCTGAGGCCACTAACGTCACTACCAGGCTTCTGGTAACCTTGTGCATCTGACAGCTCACCCAAGGACGAGTGCAACGGCAGGGTTTGTGTCAAAGTTATATAGAGTTGTGGAGGTGCTATCTGAGATGAACTACAGACTGAGTAGGGTCTCTGATGGTGCTTTTGCTGGCACCCTGCTTGCCTACTTCACTTGGGATGAGGGTGCGTTGGGTATGCATGAAACTCTTTGCAGACTGGTGAGTAAATAACTCGAGGCCCCATATGGACAGGGTGCAGGGTCAGAGTATGCCTTATCTCATCTGCTTATCTTAATGAATCACACACTCAGGGTTATCAAACACCGCAAGTGTCAGGTTTGACGACAGCCACCCACCTAGTGCCCCCATTGTGTATTGAAGTCCCACCCCGACACTTCAGACTGTAATCTTAGACCTAGAGGTGCACCAAGCATTAAGACTGATTAGTTAGTCAGGAAATATTTTAACCCTTATCTTACATTCAAACTAGAGGTCCACACACAAATTAGTGTCAGGTTTAGGCATCTTCAGCCTAACTCTGCTATCTAATTCTGCCATTTCTAATGGAAATAATCTATGTTTTTTTAATATATACTAGTTAAAAAGTGTAACATAACACAAATATTATGTGTTCTTTCATAGATGGGAGGTAAACCTTCTGTTTGATGTTACCCATAGTTTTAATTGCATGAGCTTAAGTGTTTTATTTATTTTAGCCTCAGCATCCTCTGCTTATTCTAAAATGTAACTCCTGTGCAAATTGTTATACATTTAGATTTTTTTTATTACTTACTACTATTTGTTTTGTACTGTCTTACTCTCACCAAAGTAGTATTTAGGATGGCTATTTTAACACTCTAATGCTGAGGAAGAACATTTAGCTTTTAAATAAAACCACAAAGAACTGTTGCAAGGTTGTGATGGACTTTAACAGGAAGCATGGCAAGCACATCACCCACACAACACTGTTGCCAAACTTATTAACAAATTCAAAAAGACTGCAAGTGTTGCGGACTAACCAAGAAGTGGACGTCCACGAAGATCCACTGACGAAGGCACAACCGACGTGGTACTAGCACACATAGGCCCCTATGTATGGAGACTTTTGGGACCGCCTGTAGACACTGCTGTACTGAAGGACATCCTTGCACATGCGCACACTAGACGCGAGGTGGCAGTGCGCGTAAAGCAATGAGACGCTGCACGAGCTCGAGCTTTCAGAAGCAACAGGGTGTGTTGTGAAGTCTGCGGGGTTTCTGTTTCTTATTAAAGCAGGACTGCACATAGTGACCTAAACATTAACATGTTAAGGCAGTTTTCAAGGGTCTACTTTTATTTCTATTTTAAATTTCATTTTGTTTTAATTTCAAAGGAATGAGTGTACTTTGAAAATGCCTGTAGACTGAATCAGTAATAGGTTGACTCATGTCATGTTCGAAAGAAATGTAAGAAAATGCATTATTGCATGAGCTGCTCAAACAAATTCTCATTCACTAACGTGTAAGTCCATGTCCTGTTAGGCCAGCTGGTTGTTCTGGTTAAAGTGTGGATATTGGTATTGTGTTGGCCTTAGACTAGCTACCCGTACAAGTACTAACGAAGTCTGGACCTTCAGTAGGTATATGATATAAAAAAGATAAACCTAGAATATTAATGCAGTGGTGCAGTGGTGCATGCAACAAAATGAATTGGGTGTGGCGCAGAAAAGTAGAAATCCAATTAATGACTCAAAACTCAAAAACGACTGAACTGGAGACCCACTCATCCCTTCTAATAGTGGTTTATGTAAGTAAAACAATCATTCTGTGACTCCTAAACCACAAAGTTAAATCTTACAAGATCTTAAAAAGCTCAAACTATGCGTTTCAAGAATCAATCATTATCAGTTTGATCATAGTGCTGTTACTAGATTAGGCTATTGACTGATATCCATTAAGTGTATCTTGGCGTGGATATAGTATCAGTATATAATAATATATAATTGTGTATAGCCTAAATGTAGAAAATAGGAAAAGATGTTGCTTTCGCATTTTTATTAGCCTAAAATAAAAGATTAATGTGATTTTTGAGGAGGGAAAGGCGCAAACTAATCACTGATATCTAAATCAGAAATACCGTGCGTGGCGCAGCAAGTCCCGTAGCTTTAATGTATAGAAAGGGAGAGGCTGCGCGTGCACGAGCCTTCCCTTTGCTCTATGGAGGCGGGAGCGCGCACTGGTTTCTGCTCCCACTCGAGCGCATGCAGAGAACTACCTCCGGACTGCTAAGCATCGCAGTGAGACGAAAATGTCTCATCTGCTGTCCATCAACAAATATTGCTTCGTTTTCCAGAATAACATAGGAGTATTAATTATGTTTTTGAATAATTCTCCTTACCACCTCTAGATAAATCACATCATATTTCATCGAGTGTTGTTTTGATTTATTTCCGTACGAGGAGTCGGAGTACTCGCACACAGGTAAGACAGTTTAAAGACTTCCTGATTAGATGGGATTAAATTCAAATTTGAGAAACTAAATGCAATATAAAGTTGCATTTTAAAGTACTTTTTTTTGGCACGAAACTAGTTCGCATATATCAGTGCTGCCCGGACTCCATCGTGCTGAAATTAGTTAAATGATGTGATATATCTTGTCAAGTACTACTACGACTCATATTTCACGTTTATTCGCAAAAAAAATAGAGATGAACGTAAAGGTTCTGAAAGATTTTCAGCACCACGGATAGCGTGATTGCAGAGCGCGCGCGCTTTCACCCGTTTGCGCTCACTGTGAAACGCGCGCGGGCTCCACCTGCACACACCTTTGCTGTTTTTTCTATTTTTTTCTTTTTTTTTTTTGGTTTAGCCTTTACATGGCATGTAATATAAGATCTTATGACAGAAATATCTTCTAGTATTTTATTTATATTACACATAATATTGAAGCAAGTGGTTTTGCTTACTTTTTCAAAAGTGCATTTACTCAAATGATTCTAGCCAGTGAGTTTGTGCTTAGACAGAGTTATGAAGAGTATACTCATCCGCTTCTTTGTAAATGTGTTCAATGCAGGTGTGAAAAATGGCGACCAGATACTTGGTGCTCCTTGCCTTGGGGACTGCAGTGCTTACCCTTGCAGTGACTGTGCAGTGCTGTCCTAAGCAGTGTAGCTGCTCCGATAAAAACCCCCATCACTTTGTGGACTGTGCTTACAAAGAACTTCAGATGGTACCTGGGGGCTTGCCATCCAATGTGACCACTCTTAGCCTTTCAGCAAACAAAATCAAAGTGTTGAAATCCCAAAATTTTGTGAATGTGACCCAGGCTACATCTCTTTGGCTGGCCCACAATGAAATTGTCACCATTGAGAGAAACACGCTGGCACCAATGTTCCAGTTAAGGAATCTGGACCTAAGTCATAATAGAATCGTAAATTTCCCATGGGAGGACCTTGCTAATCTCACTGCTCTGCAGCTGCTGAAAATGAACAACAATGAGATGGTCAGTCTGCCTAAGAACGCTTTCGCCAACTTGAAAGATCTGCGTTCAGTTCGCATCAACAATAACAAGTTTACTACCATTGCAGAAGGAACTTTTGATGCTCTTATCTCCATGTCGCACCTACAGATTTACAACAATCCTTTCACCTGTTCTTGCAGACTGGAGTGGATGAGGGATTGGATCACTAAGTCTAAAATTTCCATTCCTGAGCAGAACAACATCATATGTGAGGCGCCTGCCCATTTAAAAGGTTTACAGGTCACTCAAATGCCCAAACTTGTATGTCAGGCTCCAACTGTTACCATAACCTATCAGCCCAACATTGAAAACACAGAAATTCATGAGGGGTACAGGGTCATCTTAAACTGTGAAACTAAAGGGAGCCCCAAACCTGATGTTGAGTGGGAAGTATTTGCAGGAAACCAACTATTAAAATTCCCATTGCCCTCAGTTGTTGAAAATAGTGAGGTCCCAATTAACAGTGCACCCTCTAATACAAGATTCCTCATTTTTCAAAATGGAACCCTAATCATTCCTCGTATGAGCAAAAAAGAAGATGGAAACTATAGCTGTTCTGCTACTAATAGCATGGGCAAAGCTGAAAACACAGTGAAACTTGCAATGGCTGTTACTAAAAAAGAAACCATCAACTCTGTGCTGGACACAAAAGAACGTATAGGTCCAACTGACAATAAGCCTGGCCCAAAGAACCCCAAAAACAATGTATGGCCCGTACATGAGAAGCCCAAAATTCTTCCAACTGGAGAATCATCCATTAATATTAAGCCTGAACAGGTTAATACTGATACTTTACCATCTACCAGTAAGTGTGGAATCAGTGATGGTACACAGTATATATCCAATCATGCATTTAACCTGAGCTTGGATGACCTTAAACAGTATACCTTTGACTTTGGGGTGATTGCCTTGGAGGTGTCAGAAACTGAGGCTAAAGTCCAGCTTAATCCTCTACAGATGGCAAATGCCAAATCAAACCTTCACCTCAACCAACCCCAAGACCTGGAAACTGTGAATAAGGAACCATTCACCCTTTTCCAGACGCCATCCAGAAAATCTCCCATGGACATGCTGTATGTTTGTGTGAGCACTGGCAACGGACATTCAGTTGTTCAGTGGTCCAAGATCGAGGACGGTGTCAATACATATCGTTTCCAAGGTTTACGTCCAGGGACTAATTACACTCTGTGCCTCACCTATGGAGGTCAGGACTGCCAGGTCCAAGTTGTCTTTACGACAAGGAAGAAAATCCCATCATTGCTTATCATAGTGGTGGTCAGCATTTTCTTGCTGGCTCTGGCCACAGTGCCCTTGCTAGGAGCCACCTGCTGTCACTTGTTGTACAAGTATCAAGGGAAGACCTACAAACTGATTATGAAGACGCAGAATGCAGATCAGATGGAGAAGCACATAGCAACAGATTTTGACCTGAGAGCCTCTTTTGTGGGATCGGAGAAAAACTTCAACGCAAGTGAGCTCGGTGAGGGAGACGCTGAAGCTGATGTGGAGGAAGGAGAAGGGGAAGGTGAGGAAGTCGAGGGCAGTGTGGTGACGGAGTCCATTCCTGAGTCGCAGTCCAAAACTCAGGAGGAGTTTGAAGTGGGCTCTGAGTATAGTGACAGGTTACCTTTAGGGGCTGAGGCAGTGAATATATCTGAGGAAATAAATGGCAATTATAAAGATCCGCGTTAAAACCGACAGTGTGAAAAATATTTACCTTTCGACCACATTCCAAACCAGGTAAATACCGATGAGCACATCACCTTACTATTGTAATACTCTGCAGAAGGTGCATTAATTGTATTTTACCTCAGTTATTTAGCAGTAAATGTATATATTTCATATTGGTTCTTGGGTTTTTATAAATAGCCTATCTCTAAGAACAAAAGGAATTTATTCCAACACATCTCACACTGAGTTGTACATTCAACTCAACGTTAAATCCATCACCTGCAAAGTCTTAGCATCCCTGCATACATGTAAGAGAGGGTGGAATTCATAGTAACAGTCAGTCACTAAGAAATGTCCTTTAATTGAGGGCTTTGGTAAACGTAATGCTGCGTTCACACTGCGCGCCTGGAGAGTACAACATGTTCATCAGTTATCGTGCACAGTTTGTTACTTCTGAAAGGGAATCGTTTCACTTCATGGCATGTGCGGAAAAAAAGTAGGCTAAAAAAAACCCAGGTCACCTTCAAGTGACATTTTGTGTAATGTGTGACTTCAGATCTCCTTTAAGGAGCGGGTGCTTAAGAAGATCCTCTCGCCTTTTTGGATCGATTGAACGTCTGCTTTCTCTAGTTTAAGGTAACTTGTTCGTGGCATGTCACACAAGAAGTATTTCCCGAGTGTGTTTTATTAGAGTATATAGGACGGTAGATATTCTCAGTGTCGATATGTGGTGTAAAGTGTAAAGATGTCCTCTTTTTTATATCTCAACCGTCACATTTCACCATCAGCCTGTACGCATGTCCCGCTTAGTGATTTGTGTCGAGCTGTTCAACTGATGTTGTGAACCATCTTTTCACAGATTTTGATATGATTTTATGTACGTGAACTTAATAAAATACTTATGAATACCTTTGGTTTAGTTAAAAATGTTTTCTGTCTAATTTGAATGTATTCTGTTATTACATATCAGACTGTGCGCACTGGGTATTTTATGTGTTTGATATGATGAAGGCTACATGGTTTAGGAAAGCAATTTATTTGACAGAATAATTATGACACACGATCACACAGAGAAAAATATTACCGCACACCATGGTTGTTGTTAACAAAAGTCAAAGAATGGAGGAAAAAATGCAAACAAATTGCGAAAGGTATTTTTTAATATGCGTAAAGATTCAGGGTAAGAATTGTAAAGGTGTTCTTCGGGACATAACGCAGACGTCCGCTCTGCTCTCCTCTCTCTCCACGCGTAAAATGCGCACGGAAGTCTATTTTCTGGAGCGGCTTACACGTTCCACAGTTTCTTTAAGCGTTAATAAAATCGCTGTATATTTCGTGAGGGATCTTGGTGTCGTTTTGGCGTTAAAGAACGTTTGGAAGAACAAAGAAACGAAGTGCAGATGGTCGCAGGTTGCAGCGCGCAAACTGTGGCTCGGATCCGCGACGCGCCAACTGCTGTGACAGTGTTATAGCACCAGATCTGTCCCATCACATCTGCCCAATTAAAAAGAAAAAGAAAAACAGTAGGAATTTGTTTGTAATTAAAGAAGAAGAAGAAGAAAAAGCTCAAAGTAAAGCCTGCGTTATAGTTCTTGTGCCTTAGGTTAGAGCAGAAATGTAATTATAATGTTAGACTATTTGAGTTTATCAATATTGTTTACTTATTTAAAATAGCAATATCTTTCAGGAATAATTACATACCTACTTTTTTTTCATCTTTACACCATACTTCTATGCCACAATGCGGTATGGTTTCTTTGTTTAACACAGACACCGCCACAGCTTTGCTTTTATAATTGCTTTTATTTATTTATATATTTATTTATTTTCACAAAATCGTTTAAATCACAACAAAATCCGCTTATTATTTTTCTTCAAAATTGACATGAGACATTTTCTTAAACTAAATATGCATGACTGTAAACTTATTAACTAAAAAAATAGATTCTACTATATGTATTAAAATTGTATTAAAAGGTAGCATTTTCAAACAAATTAATCTTTAATCTCTTCTCAAAGGTGCCAAGGACAGTAATGAATGCACAGGAAACACAGCATGGAAATAATAATAATAAAAAAAAAACACCCAGAAAGAAATACATATCATCACACATAAATAGCCAGTATAACCTTGCACAAGTATTCATGTGGGAGTTCAGTGCCACTGTAAATTTTCTGATAATCCTGCACTAGAATCCACCAAATGAGAAAACAAACATTTAATCACAAAAGAAAGAGTGCATCCATCCAGTCAAAAAAGGAAACAGTCTATACTTCTTCCTGAGGCACTATAAGGTAAAAGGACATTTATTCAAGGCACACTTCATTTCTATACAGACACTAACAGTACTATTATTATTATTATAATCTGTCCAATAACTAATATAATTTAATAAAGGCAGAGAGAGAATGTGTTGTCTCTTTTAGTCTGTGTTATCAGTCTCAGTCCTTAGATGCAGGTCCCTCTCCCTCTTTGCTGGCTGCTGTGGTGCCGCCCTCCTTTTTGCTGCCTTCTTTGGAGCTCCGTTTGAGGGTCCCGTTCAGGACACTCTCTGAGCTCTGGCGCTGAAAGTGCTTCCTGGACCCCACCAAGGATGGATTATTCACTAGTGTGTAGAGAAGATGCCAGTGTCCACGTGCTCGCTTAGCATCAGGCGCCTTGTTCTGTTTCTTGTCCTGTGCAACCAGTTGAATTCCTGCAACAAAGCAGCCAGATAACATCGAATGTTAGCTTGCTTTACCTATAGATAGTTTTGCATGTCAAATATGTGCATATGCAGATGTGGTGCAAAGTGAGTTAAAAGCAATCCTAAGGCTATTCATTTTATGAAAAAAAACATTAATGTGCATAAATATTACATGACATCATTGCATTTTTTTTCCCTCTGATGTTTCACAAAGATGTTTAGAAGAAAAAAGCATACGTTAGGGAGATATGGGTTAAAAGTACTTCAAATATTAATATAGACTACATAGTGAATGAGGATCATCAGCATACTGCTGAATCTAAAGGCAGCTATAATGGAATTTTTTGAGCTCACTTGGGCCATATTGAGCCTGTCATTACCATGCTAAAAACGCAAGCCCTCTGGGTTGCATAAATATGAAACAGTCAATTAGAATGGTCCATCTGTGTAATCGGCCAACCTAATGCTAATCTCTACTACACAATAGAGCCTTGTTCAACAGGAGTTATGGGAATTTTGACTGCATCTAAATACAAAGACATCCCATAAATATTTACAATTTGGGATGCTAAAGCAATTTGTAGATGTCTAGGAATTAAAAGAGAGACACAGAGATTAATCAGAGCTGTGTTTTTCAGAGATGGTGCACTCACCATCTGCTTTCACTGACAATTTGTTAACTTCTTTGGAAGCGAACAGCTGCCATCATACTCTGTTTCTGTGACTTTGACTTCTGCACTGGGGAAAATGGCAAGAATATTTCTACCTTGCCTGATGCGAACAGTATAGAGAGGAAGCAAAAAAATAAAAAATACACGAAAGTCCTGTTCATCTGGATGAGGCCCTGTTCAGCAGAGGTCGGATGTTTGCTTGGTCTATGACAGGTCTGATTGAGAGCAACAGTGAGGCCAGAGAGACTTATTGCACATTATGACCCAATTTATACTCACAAATTTAATCAGGATAGATATGCTCGCCTGCTGCGTGCAAGACAGTGTGATGAATCAATTATGTTTTAAACAAAGCTGGCCAACTGCCTGGAAATACAGCCTGGATGGCCCAGGAGAAATCAAATGCACAGACACACTGCTTCACTTTCATTTTTGCACAGGGCTAAAATTTATCCACCATGGATCAATTCACCACTGTCTAACAGCAGAGAAACAGTGGATTTTTTCATAAAACACATTGGATTTAAAAAAAAAAAAGCTGATGTGATCAGATTTTTACCTGGATACTGGATTTCATCAGTGCACAGTAAACAACAAAACTGATTCAGAAACATTCCATAGTGTCTGTGTTAATAATTCATTACTTTTTTTTGTTCATGATAATAAGCACAAGGTGATTTAGTCACACAGAGCCATGTTGGATGCATTACATTATGCAAGGAGCACATAGAAATTCTATCACTGGTGTCACCAACCTTCCTCCGCATTACGTGCTGCATCTCCAGTGCCTTTGTCCTGGCTTAGAGACCGTAACAGCAACCCACAGAAGGCCTTCATGACTGGGTGAGACTGGCTGACTTCAATCTTTAAATAATGAGCATAGCAGCGATACCCTGCAGAGCAACAGAACAGGGCATGAGTTGAACTGGGGAAAATGCAATATACAGACTATCATACACTATTGTGTCTAGTGGCAATTCCGTCTGCCTTGTCGATATGTCTGCTCCCCAACTGTGCAGAGCATTCATCTCGAATAAGACTTACAGATTACATAGCAATCACTGTCTGGGGAGGATTGAGGTGTCATACAGTTTTACAGCCTATATATTTAAGGAGCCTATCAGTATGCTGTCATTTCTGCAGAAGAATTATACACCGTATATACAGAAGAGTGACAAATTAAAGGAAAAAACAACATACAGTGTCTTAGTAAGGTGTTGAGCCACCACAAGCATAATAGCCACTGAATTTTTATTTAATTCATCAGCGGAAAATAAGGCACTTAAATTAAGTCAAGCTGGTCTTTAGCTGAGCCAGGCTACTAATGCAATCTGATGTACCTGTGTCAAAAGCTTCCACACTGCGGTTCAGAAGGCTGATGTCCATGCGGCCCAAATGAACAATGTTAAAAAGAGCTGTGATGACCAACCTCCAAATTCCCAACAATGCACCCACCAGTACATTGACTGGAAAGAGCAGGTAGGTCAGAAGGAACAGACCTCCCCTACAGAGACCAGCAAAGGACATTTACTTTTTAAGGTAAACAGAACTGACCTGCTCCCAATACAGGGTGTCTGCAAATAGTGTTCAGTCAAATGTAATACATTTGATGACTTTTACAAAGTCACTTTGTATTAAAAAAAACTTATTACACTTAATTTTATTCCACATATAGAAAATGTCTAAATAAATAGTATGTACAATTATAGAGTGATCCATATGCTTGTTCAACAGCTGGTAGCTGGTATGCAAATAACCTGTATTATTCAAAACAAATTAAATTTTATATAAAAACACATAAAATGACACCAGGTTAAGAATGTTTATAGCTTAAAATCTAAGTATGTACATTTGAATATAAGACAATTTAACACTTATTAAGATACTTATTAATTGTTGTTTCAGATAAATCTCAGAGAAAATATAGTAGTTCAATAGTTATGAAAAGACCACACTTCTAACTGAAAGCTCCATTACTTCAAGCTGGTCATGGAAAGAACTACCTGTTAGTTAGGTCTTGTGTTCCAGCTTCCTTTTTAATGAAGAAGAACCTGGATGTAAGGTGCTGGATAAGCACAGTCAGTGACAATGTCAACCAGAAGGGCCTGGAAATGGAGACACAGCGCATAAGAGAGGATTTGTTTTAAACAGCACTTCTTTAAGTGCTGGGGTTTATGGATTAGGATTTGAGAATGTGTAGTGCACTTGGGGATAGTGCCATGACCCTGGACACAGTGAGGAGGCAGAAGAGACTAACAGCTCAAGGTCACTGACCTGTAACATGATGATGTATTATAATCATCCTCCTTGGCAGTGATGTCACACTGTACTTACCACATTCTGCCAATGATGTGGAAGACCACAAGATTCTTTCCATATAAGATGGGAATGATGATGAGGAACACAGCAAATAGAAAGCAAATGAAGAACACCAGAGTCTGAATGACCATGCCTTGATGAGAACAGACACAGAGAGTTACTCTGTTGTACTTGACTCTAAAAAATACACCCACATTATTTGGTAGATGTAATAAAATGTGGTTATTTTAGAGGATGAAACTGAAATTCAAGCTTAAAGCCCAGTTCCAGACTTTTCTCAATCTAGTAAACACATATCTTTCAAACTATCTCTACAATATTTACTGAATAATTCATAGCAAAGGCAGAAAATTATGCTCTAGGACTCAAGGAGTTAACATGAAATTTTGGAAAAATTATTTTATTAATACCAAAATCATTCAAATGCTTACAAAAAATATCTAGAGTTAAATTTACCCAGACAAATAAATGCAGCTTGGTAGCTGGTGTAGCCCATCCAGCACACCAGGGCAGGACGTGATGGCCTTATGTTCCTCTGGCAGTTATACACATTGTAGATATCCCCTCGGTACAGCCCCCTCAGATTGGACCTGAATTCACAAATATGTAATTCTGGGAGTTAAAAGAGTCCTAATGTATGAGGAGTATAATGAGGATGTGTGAAGCAATTTGAATGAAAATGCAGTGACAATTAAAACAGACTCAATTTGAGAACCCATTATTCTCAGCTTGTAGTTTGTAAATTAGGGTCAAACAAAGCCTGCTCCCAATGGAAGTAATTGTTAACATTGAGAATACAATACCTTCCAATACAATACTTTCCTCCCTCCCTCTCTCTCTCTCTCTCTCTCTCTCTCTCTCTCTCTCTCTGTGTATGTGTGTGTGTGTGTGTGTGTGTGTGTGTGTGTGTGTGTGTGTGTGTGTGTGAGAGAGAGGGAGAGACAGAGCGAGAGGGAAGGACATACAGAAAGACATACAAAACCCACTAATGCATTTCTGTGAAGGGTTAAACATTATGTGCATTTTAGCCGTACCTGTGTAGGACCATGGACCTCATAAACATGACCAAATTAACCAAGCAGGTCAGGGTTACTGCTGAGACATAGCACACTGAAAGAACAAAAAACACATACTCACATAGACCACACTCTCAGCACTTTTCACCGCTGGCTGATTAGTAAGTAAGCTCTGCTATGGTCCATCAGTCTGCTCTGCTGACTCCATCACTATTCTCCAACTGTAATTTGTGTATGTGGGCTCATGCATGTTTTTGTGCACATAGTATAGATTTACACAGGTGTGTGTTTAAGGAGAGTAACAGTGGATCTATACGCTCAGCAATGGATCCATTACAGGCCTCTGGGCAATATTTCTTGTAGTTGGCAGGAAGCTTAATATAATTAGATCACGGGCAGCTTCCTTTACTGAGCACAGAAGCCTCAGAGTCTATGAGAGCATATACTGAATGACTTCTCAATTACATTGTGGAGTTAACATACTCAACAATACCAAAAAAAAAAAAAAAGAATTAAAGCAGCAGCGAGGAACTGGTGAAATTCTATGCGACAGCACTGATTTTACAAACATCATTCTATATGCAAAACCAGTCTGCTAAATGTTGTTTATTTTGGCTTCATGAAAAATTCTAAATGATTCTGAACTCACCCTCAACACACCACATGTAGTACACTACTATCTTAACAACCTCTTTCCGATCGTCTGACAAAATAATGTTAAAGCCAGCCAGGAGAAATGCAATGTCTTCGTTCACTCCTTTTCGGACAATCTGGAGAGTGGGCACTACTCCAATGACCAGCAAGAGGGCCATCTGATAGAACATGGGCAAACAGCATATAATTAGGCATGTTACTACATCCTGCAGTAAACAATTCGAATGTCTTTATTAGGGAGTTACAAAGACACACACCTGATAAAGAGCAATAGATGCCACAACCAGAGAGATGGCTAACTTCAGAGGGAACCTAAAAACTTAAAAAAAAAAATCACAAAATTATGATAAAGCAGACATTACCACTAATATACCTCTAACACTAATATACATACAAAGTGGTAGTTACCCTCTTTAGGAGTGTATATGTAAGACTTGAGTGCGTAAGTGATTCTTTCAGTCAGCTTGGGTTTAGAACTGCTTGAACTGAAAAAGAAGAAACACAAATAAGGACAGGACAAATGATGTCCTGTAAAAAGACACACACATGAATCATGATACTGCATTGTGAATGTAATCATTATTTGATTAGCTACTGTATCTCAGCAAAGATAGTCAATTTGGATTCATTTTATAGAAAACATCTGAACAATCCTCAATAAGTCAGGTTCCTTACTTTTATTTACATACTATTTGTGATATATAGATACAAGTTGGTTAACAGAAAATATTGCACAACCCACACCATCTAACCTGGCTTGAGATGGTTTCTTCTTTTTGAGGATGTTCTTTACATAGTCTGTGTAGTAGCTGCTCTTTAGGTCCTGTGAGACAAAATTAAAGTAAATGGAAATCGACCAATTTAATGTTACATTTGTTAACAATGTGCCGATTGTAATCCAAATTTATCTAATCAAAAAAAGTCATGAGTTCTAATTTAAAAGGTGATTAAGAGAAGATCCTTGCCCTCAATTTCTTCCTATCCCATACATTTTTACAGAGTATAGCCAAATAAGAGCACCATTGTTCCGTCTCTGTGGGAAAATAACACAATGCCTGTGTAATCTATTCTGCCACAGACCTGAACCCAATCCCAGAAAGCTGCTTATTATGATTAGGCAGTGGAATGACATTCTGGTGATTACACACAAGTTTACACTTTGCATTGTGTTTGATAATTAAGCTTTATTATTTATTATTTAAAAAGTTCTCACGTGTGCATGGGCAGCAAAAACAGGAAGCCACAGATCTTACACATTTATTTGTTCCAGAGAGCTCAAATGCCACCATGACAAATTCTAGGCCTCAAATATGCATAACAAATTTATTAATCCCACAAAAACACTGTCTAGTCCCAGCCCATTTACACATCAGTGGCACTGCACACACTCACCTCAAAGGGATCGCTTTTCTTTGTTCCTTTAAAGCCCTTGAACAGGAGAAGAGGATACTGGAAACTGAGAAATGCCAAACAGGCAATCTCTGGTAGGCTGCTCAACAGGGAATGGTACTTGTATATCTGCAGAGGACAAATAGAAGTAATAACATCAACAAATGTCCTACTTTTATATACCTGGGGCTAAGAATAGTTTGAGCTTCTCAAATGCATTATCATTTGCATTAAGCACATTTCCTATTGCAGTCTTGCTTATTGCATGTCTTACTTAATCTAGAGCTTCAAAAACAATAAAACTGTCAAGGACAACAAGCCTATTTACATGATCATCCCTTTGGATATTGTTTGCAGCTTTTACTTTATTTTTACCTCTTTGATTATGTTTAACTTTCACTCTGACAGAAACTACAGAGATTATTTCTGACAAATGCACTGTGGCTGACTTGAGGGGAGAACAAATAATTTTATGTCTTGATCATTCATTAAGAAGGCAAAAAACAATAGAGGTAAGAGTAAAGAAATGATGTCCTGTCTGGAACACTACAAGAAGGAGGTCTGAATCTGACATTATTCAGATTCACCAAAAACAAGAGTTGGAAAAGATATCTGACCACAAATCCCACCATAAAGTACTTTTAGCTAACCTGAGATTCAGTAGATTCTGTGATATGAACATCTTACATAATTTAGTAAAGATAACAATATCAATCCAACCATTAATGATGCCAATACAAACTGAGAGGACCAACCTGTGGTGTTTTTGGGCAGTCAACTTTATGCCAGATGAGAATGCCAAAATGTGTCCATGACAAAAGGCTGCCCAGCACATAGCCCACCGTGATGTGGAGCGTGCCACAGGCCAGCAAGGGGTAGTACAAAGCAGGGTAGTAGAACAGAGCAAGGATCAGCCAATACTCTGGGAAAATCAGTAATAAATAACAACAAATGAATAACATTTGTTCAACAGTTTCTCACAAAAATGTTGGTAGCTTTGCCATCTTTAATGCAAGTTTCAGTATTAGTTAAACATATTAGAAACATAGATAACAAACCCTGGAATATGTTCAGAAACATAACTATGAGCTTCAGTGCAATAGTTCAAACAGTCAGGTAAGGAGCTAGTATTCATCCTCCTGTGTGAATAGAGCCTGTTTTTTGGATAGGGGCCATTTTGTGAGTAAGTAAAGTTCATTTGATAGTTCCAGTGCAGGAATGACTCACTTTGCCTTTGGATCATATCATCTTTACTAGTTATGTTTCCCAACTACCTTGGTGGTCTCAAACATTAACAAAAAGTTCATTCAACTGTGACTGTTTCCAATCTCATAAACATTACATTGTATTAATGTCAAAATATGAAGAAGCATAGAAGAATCCCCATACCTTTGTTTTGTGGGTCCTTGGTAAAAGGCAGTGGGTTTGGGGAAAGAACGAGTCCAACAAGCCTACAGAATAGGACCCCAAACACAGCCACAGACAAGGCTTTGTGCTGTGTATGGTCTAAAAAATTCACAGGGCTTGGGAAAGAAAAGAAATATTGAGTCATACATAAAATAATAGAGAAATGAACCAATAGTTTGGTTGAATTTAAATAACAGTTTGCATATATAAGTTCAGTGCAAAGTAAGCATGATGTAGAAGAAGCTCATTGCTTTAACACTGGCTGTGATTAAAGGTGTCCAGGTGAAAGTCACGCTTGCCTCACCTGAGTAAGGCTGGAACTCCTTTTAGACTACCTGCAAGTTTCTGCTGCCTTGCCAACACCACCAGGATCAGCATGACCACCAACTTCACACATAGATAGAAGAGGAAAAACTTGAGCATTCTACCCCACCAAAATAATTCATAACCCACCTTTTGAAACCAGTGTTTTATTGCTTCCCAGTTCAAACTAAAATAACAGACCCTCATTAGAGGGAAAAGAAATAGCCTCTTCTTCAAAATAAGGTCATGCTGTGATGTGGCCCTGTCCTCCATTAATCAAGTTCAATGAACAGAGGACTGGGATCATGACCTGCTATGACCTATGGCAGCTTTAGGACTATCCAGGGCCTCAAAAGCATGCTGGGGGTTGGCCTGGCCCTACCACATGGGCAATCACATTTATAAACATCAAATATGTTAGAATGATGGCTGTGACCTAGACTCAGTGGGAAGCCCATGAGCTATGCATTATAAGTGATAACCACTTCTAATGTTTCCTATTAGATTTTACATGATTTGCCCACCCACACAACATGCTAAATTTTTGCTAAACTTGGAAACCAAAATGTGTTATTTTAATTCTTGTCCTATTATCAGGATCCATTTACATGTTTATTTTATAGAAGAAAGTCATCAGACACAAGCATGAAGAAGGTACATTTAAATAACATTATAGGTGTGTGAATGTGAAGGATCAGAGAGTTTATCTCAGACAAGACTCACGGATATGGCTGTGATGCATATGTGGTAGAGACTTTCATCAGCTTTTGGGTCACATGGTGGGATAACTCTGGAAATTTCACAGAAACAGAGTATTTATCATAAGCTGTTGTGATCCAAGCCGCTTACACAGAACACTGGAGAGTAAACCTCCTTTTCCTCATAGAAGTCTTAAACTTTAACTGCTCAGCCATTCTAAGCCTGAATTATGCAGTTGTGCTTGATACACAAGGCAACCGAGGTTAAACTATATCTTACATTTCCAAATTGTTGGGATGAACAAAGAATGAATTAAACCAAAACAAAGATAAAAGCAGCTATGTGTAAATACTTAGACTACTTGAATACAATGAATTATATTATGAATGTTCAAGATGAAACTAATATACAACAGTATTATTAAATACACCAACAATATTTGGAGTCTCCTACTGGGAATGCAAATCAAGCAGAATACTCCATTAAGTGGTAACAGGAAGTTAGGTGATAGGTCTGATATTGAAATGCAAATTGCAGTGGCAGAATGTTATTAGTATGAATTACATTTTCCTACACGATTCATTGTATACTGCTGTAACAGAGAGCACAATACAGACAGTAATAATAAAGGCTGAAGTAGGTCAAACAGGAAAAGATACTGTTTTCTATTAAATTAGTCCTTCTCCATTATAACTCATGTAAACTTACAACAATCATTAAGTGTTCATGTTCAGTTTGAAACCTTGTATGTATTGATAAAATGTACATGATTTTTTATTTATTTATTTTTTTTACAGAACATTTACAAAAAATTACAGAAAAAACACTGGTATGTAGATGAAAAAGAATTACTTACTCTGCAGGAAGCTTGGTGGGTACAGCATTATCATACAAATCTGGATAATCATAGTAGTCTTCCTTTGCAATTTCTGCACTCATTATCCTGTTTTAAGGACCAGAACAGATCTATCAGTATATCAAAGAAATCCAGGAATTCAGGCAGAGTGGACTTCTCTTCTCTCTTCCCTCTTCCCGCGGGACACACAACACTTTTCTCCTGTTCACTTACGTTGTGCAAGAAAAAAAAAAAAGCTCCTTTCAAAGTTTGGTATTGTGAAGTCCTGTGTTCCCTGTGGTCTCTCCCTCCTTCACTTTATATATCTCACACACTCTGCTCAGGTGCTCCAATCCTGCTGTAGCAGAGAGCTGTGAAAAATAGTCTTAGCAGGCCTCCGTTTTCAGATTTAGCTTACCACCACACTGGAAGACTGGAGAGAAGCAACCAAAGATAAAGAAAGAAGAGAAATAATGAAGATATGAAAATAAAGAGAACAACAATGCAAATAAGGGACAGCCAGTCTATCCTGCCACCTGTGGCTTACTGAGATTAGGTGACCTTCCAGGGGCGGGCTGCTGTCTGAGCAGCCAGCATGAAGCGTATCAGAAGCACAGGAATTTTATAAAACATTGAGCTGTAGGTGTGTGGGATGGCTGTGCCTGAGGAGGTGTGGTACATTCATTTCCATTTTCCATTGAGATAACTGGGAAATACATATGAGTGGGGCTATCTTGCTGTGAAGTTTCCTAATGATGAGTCAAAAGAGAGTAATGAAAGGCACTAGTGCTACTGTCCACACATACCCACTTACTGCATACACATGGTGCATGTGGTAATTTGGTCTTCACTGTGTTAACTCTTTACTTTGCCATCATAATTTTTATATTACTTTATAGATTTAAAATAAATTGGTTAAGAAAATTCTGTTCTAGTTTTGCAGTCTATTGTATTGCCCTGAATGCCCGTAAACCTTTTGATGAATGACACAAGCATAAATATTTTGGTACTTTAAAAAGTACCACTGAACTGATGAAACATGATTTTTAAATTTGCTTCTCCTCTTGGGTTGCTGATTATGATGATCTAGATTGCTATATGGACCAAATTTGTTAACACAGAGTAAAGGTCACTTTTTCCTGCTTTCTTAGGTCACTTTCTTAGTACTTGAGTAAAAAAAAAATAAAAAAAACCCTGAACCTGGGAGCATTGTGCATGAATGCAGTTTGTGTTCTCACAAAACAAGCTCAAGTATTAATTATTAATTAAAGGATGACCTGGTACCTGGAAACTTTGAGCTGCAGAAACTAAGTTAGCTTCCTATATTAATTAATGTTAATAGTAAATATTAATGTCAATAGTAAATAAAATAGTTTTGATTGTTTTTGTATGTTTTGACAGGTTTGGCTAGTCTTAAATTATTTGCTGAGAATATGACAAAGCAAAATGAAACCTACATTACTAACAATCGGCTAGTTATGCATCTGTTAGGGATTGAAGGATGACATGGGGATGTTCCAGATGGCATATTCACAAAATGCTGAGATTTTTGTTGAAAATAAAGAGATGAAGATGTTCCTAGGCCATGCCATTGTTTCTTTGACATTAAATAATTAAACAATTTATTATTCCACATAAATTATTATACATTCAGTGCTAAATACACACACACACACACATATGATCTAAGATTACACTATAGTAGTAATGATAGCATTACATGAAAGAGAATGGTTTCTATACAGGTACATGGTTTGTCACAAACATTGAAACTGTTTGCACTTAAGCTATCTGATCTGATCAGCTATTAATTATAAAATAAATTATTATAAGCTGTTAATATAGATCATTTAATAGCATTTGACCTTGCACCAGTAGTGTATTCTCCACCAAGTGTGCTAGGTATCAGGCTTTTAGCTTTGAAATTATATAACTTTAGATGCACTTTATATAACTTCATATACATTTCATACAAGTCATTACATCTGAAATTAGAAATGCTTCTTCTGCCCCAGCATCAGCACAGAGGCAGAGCCATGTGAATAGCCTGAAAACAGGATGAGGGGTAAAGGTTACATCTCCCTCACACACAGCACTTCATCTCCAATTACACACGTTTAATTAGCATAATTGAATAATGCCATGATTCGGTCTAAATTTTATATTGTGCGTTTGACAGTAAACAACAGTGTTGTTCCACAGAGTTGGAAACACAACAAAGCTCTGTTGCCGGTCTCCCTCCCTCTCTAGCTGTCGCTGTGTATGTGTTGGCATCACTGAAGTTTTGTAATCTGAGTCACAGTGTCAAGGCTGGTTTGCTGCTCTCATTATGCAGGGATTACAGTCAAAGAGAGTTAAAGAAAATTTCAAAACCATCACTAAAACTCCTGAGGGGAACTAAAAACCTCACAAATCAGTTTCATCCTTCTGTGAGAAAAAAAGAGCCTGGACAAACAGAGCTGCTGAACAAAGAATGCTTTGAAGACTTACATCACCAAGGTGGTGGTGGAATTGGGCCAGAGACTTTGTTTGGTCCAGGCTGAGAAAAAGCTGGTGCTTGGTTGTGGTCTGGGAAGTGAACAGAAAATGTCTTTCATAAATCAGAACACAAAAAGAGGTATACTGTTCCTCAGGTCCAGTTAAAACATTATTGCTATTCTATAGCACTAGAAACAGAAAAATTCCAACAGGTATTAATTATAAAATGACACACTGTTTATTTTTCGGTGAGCAAATAATTTAAAAATGCTATGTTTTGTGATAAATATAACCATCACTATATTACATCTTAATTCACTCAAGCCACTGAGTACCAAAAAATAAATTTCACTATTAAACCATCTTTATTGCGTCACTGTCCATCAGTGTGGCTTTTAAGGCTGTGTGCAGCTTTCACGTGACCTCCTCTGGCACGGTTAACTAGAAAAGGGGGTCTGTGTACGGCCAAAACCCACTGAATGACCAAATTTAATTAAAGACACAGCAGCAAGGACTTGGAACAAGATGGATGCTCTCTTTAGTGATTTCATATCCACCATCATCACTCATGGTCTCTTGGGAGCACTAACATCAACCAGATAAAGGAAAAGTAGTCTTGATGGTGCTAACCTGGCTATGCCAATAACAGATTGAGATATGTAACACTGGGGGTGAAAAACAGCCATTAGCCACTGACAGAGTATGGGACAACTTAATCTCCTGTCCTCAGCAGCCTTACGACAATAAGGACACACATAATAGGCAACTACTCTTGATATTTAGACTGTATAAATAAAGACTATTATAAGCTATGCATATTTAATGTTATGCATATTTGACATGTCATTAAATATGTCATTCGCTCCATAAGTGATGCTCAAGTCTTATATAGGAACAGCTGATTTCTTAAATATAGGAATAAAATTTGCCTTTTTTAGCAAGCATTTGTATAAACCCAAAATGTGACCATCTGTTGCTGGCACTTTCTGAAGAGCATAACACCCCAGCGCGTATTACGAATTTCAGCAGGCCAACATCATACTGTCCATTAAGAGCCATCATCCAGGGTTGCCAGATCAGAGGAAATGGGCTACATTTAATCCCTTTCCTTGAGGTGATTTTTTTTTCTCTGCAGATTAGGGATTGGCTGTTTTGCATACGTTATCTTAATTATATCTTTTTTTTTCAAGGACTTTTTATGCATACAGTTAGCGCATAATTACATACGTGAATGCTGTTATAGTAACCCTGACACTTCAGGGAAGGCTTTCCAGTAGATTTTGGAATGAGATGCTGGGGATTTGCTCATTCAGCCACAAGACCATTAATGAAGTGAAGCATTCAGATTCATCCTAAAGGTGTTCATTGGGGTTGAGGTCAGGTTTCTGTGTAGGCCACTCAAGTTCTTCCACACCCAGCTTGGCAAATCATGTCTTTATGAACCTTGTTTTGTGCACAGGGGCATTGTCATTCTGAAAGAAGTTTGGACTAGGCCCCATAATACCAGCAAAGGGAAATCTTAATGTTACAGTATACAAAGATATCTTGTACAATTCTCTGCTTCCAACATTGTGGCAACAGTTTGAGGAAGACCTACATATGGCTGTGATGGTCAGGTGTCTAAATTTTTGCCATATAGCATATGTGGCAGTGGTTATGGGTAAATTAGGGAATTAGCATGTGAAGTCATATAGTGGAAATAAGGTATTGTAACTATTGTAAAAGAGGCGGCACATTGGAGCAGTGGCTAGTGGCATCCAGTCGGGGGTCTATTCCTAACTCATGTCAAGTTTTCTCCTGGAATAGACTCTGGATCCACCACTGCCCTGAGCAGGATAAACTTAAGATGAATGAATAAATGATGAATGCATAGGAAATACTTTTTTTTTTTTTTTTTTTTTTTTTTTTACCAAAGGCAATTATGATTTTTGTTAATTTTTTTTTTAAGTGTGCGTTTTGTAATTTTACTGGTTATATTCACCACTGCTTAGTTTTGAATGACTTCTTTTCCTGTAAAGCTGCTTTGTGACAATATCCATTGTTAAAAGTGCTATATAAATAAAACTGAACTGAATTAAATTAAACAATTATGCAGATCCGGCAACCCCAGTAGCTCTGCTCATATTAGGCAGTGTTGAGAGTTTGACTGAATGTGAAATCACTCCTAGTAAATTCAGTAATGAAATGCCTCCTTCTCAGCGGCTTATCCATCACATTACGTACTGTAATTTACACACTTGTTTGATTGCATATAGTGGATATACAGCATGATATTGTGATAGGGGCCCAGAACTGCTTTAACAACTGGTACACTGTTTACCCTGTTGATATTTTTACCTTACTAATACAGTTAAGGTTATGGATGCATCACACATTGTATCACAGGAACTTATTTCCACTGGTTTGGAAAATGTTAATATTTTCATACTTTTTGAAATATTTTGGAAAATATCTCCAATCTGGCAACCCTGCTTGAGGAGGATCACCATGTTTCTCTCATGCTGAATGTGCAATCTCAGTGCAAAAATGCTCAAAGCACCCATCTCAAGTAAATATATCCATAAATAATGATAGACTATTGAATCATTATAATGACTCTCATTGTATTTCTCACAGCATCCCAGAGGAGTGGTGTAAATAGCATATCTGTATGTTTTCCATGCTTCTTGTCACTTATGGGCATGTCATGAAGTAGTAAAATTTTGGATGCATGGGCTTTTTTTTCCCCTTTTTTCCTGTGCAGAGGAAAAAGAAGGGCTGCAGTGCATGCAAGCTTATGGGACTTTGTCCCTGATTTTGCAGTGTCCAGACCTTGAAGTGAACCTGAAGAAGGTTTTTTAAAAAAGGAAGGAATTGCATGGGTAGCCATAGAACATATCTTGGCCAAACATGTGAGTTCATATCTTAATATTAACAAGATTATTTTATTTTGTAACATGAGAGAAATGTTGTTTCTCTTTATCACACTATAGGCACTGCCATGAAGACACATGGCATTGATTAGAGCAGTGTTTTACAGTGCCTTTAATTATCACAGGCAGCCAATGGCCTTACATTATCTATTTACTTTCAAGTGAAGAGATATGATGTTTGACCTGTATCTCCAGCAACAGAACAAAACTTTGGTGGTAACATAAGTACTAGGTGACCAAAAGACAAAGAACTGAATGAAAATATCATTGTAAGGGGATTAATAAAGCTGAGGAACCATATTAAGATTGAAGAGAAGAAGCTGGAGTTTGTCTTTGAGATAGTGAATGTCCAGTTTAATCAGCTGGGGCAGTACAGGCTTATGCTGACAGTGGAGAATCCACTAATGGCAGGATATGGCTCTGGAGTCCAGCTCAGAGTGAACGATGAAGAGATCATTCAGGCAAACACAGTTTCCACTGATACTGTTGAGCAGGCTTTTTTGGAAGAAGTCTATGCTTTTTTGAGCAACAAGTTTGTCTTCACACTGCCCGAAGGTAGGACACATTACCTCATTTTTGGTTCACTGTTGCAGGACAGTCACCATCTGCATGAGATCAAGTCAGTTTTTCCTGGGTAGCATGGTGCTGCACCATGACCCTGATCAGGCTAAACTGCTCAATGAAAATCAGTGAATGGATGATGTTTTTTCCCCCCTTTTTTAGGCTTTTGCAAGAATGACAGAAACCATGATGTTCGACTAAAAGTGGAGGCCATTCGTGTGACAGACTCAGAGGTGAAAGCTGGTGAGGGGTTCTTCGCAATTTATCCCAGAACCAATGCCCCACAGATTAACCTCTATGCAGAACCAGGGGAGGAGCTCTATCAGTACAGTGGCATCATGGCACTGCTCCGTGTGCAGAATGATTACCTGGCCATGCATTGTGGGCGCTTGCTCTACGCAGTGGCTCTACATGAGACCAAGCCCGTTAATCTGAATGAAAATAACTCTTGTTGCTTACCTTTAGTAAAGGAAGAGAAACTGTATAATAGAGGTCATGTTCCATGGCCTTGCTCTGCCCATGTGGACAGTCTGGAATCTTTTGAACAGCAGTGTGGAACATTAGATGAACAGAAATCCCAAGATACTGAGTACACATTACCCAGCCTGTGGCTTCAAGTGGTACGAAATTTTATTTATGCATTAGGATGCCATTTTGAATGGCTATAATCCTACTGCTTTCATGTTCCTTTAAACACATACATGCTTGTATTTTCTTTCTGTAGCCCATTTTGAATACAGAGCCTGATGCTAAAATAGACAGCTCCAGAGAGAGCCTTCCATCCTCTCCAAGGAGTGCTACAGGCACAGAGCAGCTCAAGACCAAGACTGAGACTGATTTGAGTGACTTAGCCTTATTTTCCCATGAGCACACCCCATCCCAAAGTCCTGCGCCCTTCCCATATATTTCCATAAGTAAAGCTATCATACTTATTTGTCATTTATTTGTCTGCTGCCTTTTTGTATCTAATAGGAGTAAGATTAAGAAAAGCTTGTTTTCTTGTGTCACTGAATGATGAATGTATCTGACCCTTTTCTGACAGGATAGGTTGCTCTGAAGCTCCACATCAGATTCACCCCTGTTAGCCCCAACATTATGTCCTGACACCTCGAAAACTCCCAGGTCACATGCTTAATTTCTGAGGTTGTGGTATTAAGACTTGTTCTATTAGTAAGCAGCAATTGTAATCAATGAGCCTTGCTGTACTCAATTACGATGTAATTGGATTGGTGTGTGCTCCTGAAATTGTTTGCACTGTGTTCAACAGAGAAGGCGGACACGCTTATCACTGGTGACAATTATGTTGTCACTGAACTGAAGCACCGTCTGTGCCTTTCAGGATAACTACCACCAGTCTGGACCATCTGCTTCTGAGCATGCACACAACCCAAGCACATGGGAAGGCTAGACATACATCAAAGTGTTAATGGTTTTTATATGCTTATTTGTTACTGCAACAGTGGAAAAATGCTGGTTTGATTGCATGCTAAAATATTAAGGGCAAAGGTGTTCAAACTCACTTTAATCATTGCTAAACTTTTATTTTATGTACTTCAAGTTCAGCTGGTCCTTAAGTTACCATCATAACTTGGAGGCCAAATACAGAGCAAATGTATGCTTTTTGCTGCCTTAAGCCACTGGATTTAAGTCATGTACAGTTTGATTATTACCCGAGTTCCCAGTAATCACACTGTATACATTAGGCTTTCAGCCTTGACATCCATGGTTGATTACATTTTTCACATTGCGCAGGGGCTATCAAAAAAGGAAAACTAATTTGTGTCATTGGTGGCAATTTTAAAAGTGATAAAGCAGTGCTGAAAAAAGGCCTCAAGTGCATGAGGGTTCAGTAAGAGAGGATTGTGGAACCAGGCTGCCTGTGACAAGTACAAATATATTTGATGGTTAGTAAACCAGGAACATCCATCATAAAGACACACACACACACACACACACACACACACACACACACACACACGCACACGCACACACACACACAGACATGACAGTATGTCTTCTCGCTTGTCAAGTTTGCCAGTAGCTGACAGCCGCTTTAATATAGAGAGGAGAAACGGTCTGCACTGTCTGCACGTTGCTCCAATTGATTTCCGGGAATTCATGACTAATCAGACACCCATCATATACTCTATGTTTGCGCAGTGAATTATATTGCCGTATAAAAAGAAAATTTTAAAACATTACCCTAGAATATGAAAAAAATACTGATCTGTAAACTGGAAAAGCACAACAGATGAAGGCCTAATCTAAGAGGAAAGATGTATTTACTGTATATGTAAAGGATTGCAGTGTCTTTGGTCATGTGATTGAGTTTGTGTATGTCTTTAGTTAAGAAAAGAGAGTTGGAGACAAGTGATTGATGGATTTAGGTGCTTGTTCACTAATGAAATAGGTGCAGGTACTTCTGGGTACCTTAGTAACACACAGGTAATGGGAAATTCAGTACAGTTACATGAGAATAGAGCCTGCGTCTTGATCGAGCTGTTTTGGTTATCCTATTAGCAGAGAGCAAGACATGAAAAATGACAGAATAATTTGAATATACACTGCCTTACATACAGTAAATATTTAGGTGTCTTGAACTTGTCCACATTTTGTAGTGTAGTTGGAGAAATGGGAAACTCTAATCACTATTCAACTAATTATGTGACTTCTGATGGCACCAGAATTTATTTAGGGGATTTTATAGCAGCAGGGGGTGAATACTTATACAGTCACAACCTTTAAATCTTTTATTTGTAAACAATTTTGCAGTTTATATGAGTTCAACCATTTTTCTGTATTCTGGGTTATTCTGTGTAGATTCATGGCGTATTATCTTAATTACGTCAATTTCTGGTCCAGTATAAAATATGGAAAGTTCAAGAGGGTGAATACTTATGCAGAGCACTGTAGATATGTAGATATGTAGAGAGAAGGAATGGATGTGTGATTAGATTTTAGAATTACACAAAACATCGGATGCTTTTTTTGTCTCTGAAGGAGCTTCATTTGGCAGTGAAATGTAAAATGTTGTCGCAAGTGATTTCTGAGGAGAGAAACAATAAATATACTGTCTGTTGTTCATGCTCAGTATAGCTATTTTGAATTGATTAGATCTACATTGAGCCAGAGATGGAAACTGCTCAATCATTTACATGTAAAGTACAGATGGAATAACGCACAGAGCTATCAGCTCGCTTATGTTCAGACTGAATATATGCAAACAGGAATATAACTAAACAGCAATGAAACACAGTAAGACTGAAGCTCCATGTTGCAAGTAAAGAACATTGAGATTGACTATGCCTTTAATTACTGTTTGTTCCTGACTGCTTTGTTAGCACCCTGCTCGGCTCCTCCGCCTCTGCCTGGAGCGCATTAGTGAGCCGTGTGTGCCACATCACACCAACTGCACTGCCAAGGCTTATCAGCAGTAATCATCACAACATGGTGATACTGTGACAGGAACAAGCCTGCTTTAATGAAATACTGTGGCACCCAACAAAGATCGCCACTCACTACAACTAGCGCAGTAATATACAGAATCCTTATTAACTGCGGATGTCCAATTTTTTTATCCTATTATCTGTTTTTCAGTACATGGAGGATTTCTTCTTTAGCATATCTATATGTTCTGTGACAGCCTTTTGAGTCTTTTGAGAGTCTTTTTTTCTTTTCCTAACCCCTTTAGAAATAATTCATAATAAATCCTCATGAGAAATCTTCATTATCCTTGATATCTTAAATATATCCTTGGGAGTCTCTCGCCAAAACATTTCCCTCCTGCATCTTTCCCTTTCTAGGGTATAGTGGTGGTTTGGTGTTGTAAGGTGTTGATCCCTAGTGTGTATCCATCTCTGTCCTGTTGTGTTTTCATGGTCAGGACTGACCTCAGCATCTGTTCTTCTCTTCATGCTATGTCACGCACCATATAGCCATTTTAATAAGGCCTGTGCAGCTTTTCATTATGAGCTCTACTCAGTTCCTGAGGATAAACAGGCTGTAAAAATGTACTCTTGCAAATTAGTGCTGTAATTAATAGCTGAATTTTATTGTGGTCTAGGGACTGTTTGGGCTAAAGGCTGAGCAGAGGCCTAATTGTGTGTATGCGCTGCTGTCACGGGACAAGTATTTACATTAGTGATATATGATGTTTTTCAGTGTGTGTGCGTGTGTGTGTGTGTGTGTGTGTGTGTGTGTGTGTGTGTGTGTGTGTGAGTGAGTGAGTGAGTGTGTGGGTGGTCAGTGGAAGATCGACCTTGTGTATTTTTAGTTTTTGTGGTTTATCCAAGACATTAAAAACATAATTTCTCTTCTTGGATTCAATGAGTCTGACATTAGTTTGGACTAATATTTCTTTATTGTATTTGATCATTATTTTAAGTTATCTGCAGGGAATAATCCATAAAAGAAAAAAAATCAAGTCTCAGGTTGGATTTCTTATGTATTAAAACACTTAACATATGCCTACATATTTATTTGTAGAAATGATGTACAGTGTCTACTGTTACGCAGAGAAATTCTGATGCCTAAGTGCAGAATTATGCATACATATTGAGAAAAGAATTCAGATTGGGGATTTTATCTTACTGTTTCATTCACGGTGCTTTGAATGGTACTTGTATAATGCAATGTGGCATTTAAGAATGTGCTGAATTTATAAGGTTTGTGAGGTAAAATGGAATATTTCACTTTATTTAGCAGGATGTAGACATACAGTACACCCGTAGCATATGTTCCTTTCTTCAAATATAATTTTATTTGTCAAGGAGGTGTGCATGTGTGTGTGTGCGTGTGTGTGTGATAGGATAGTTCAAATGTCCTCATACAACTGTTGAAAACGAAAAGAGGCAAAATATTACATGGTTACAGATGCTAAGGTTTGCGTTTGGTTTAGGTATAAGCATAGCTTTCATTCACTACAGAAATCATCTTCTCAATAGAAAGTTCCCACAAAAAACTTTGGAGAGCAAAAAGAACAAAATGAAGAGAATACCTTAGTTACCACCTGTCTTTGTGGAAAACCACACATGTGGAAAACCATACCATGGAAAGCAGTAGACCAATCTGCTATTTGTGGTGTTTGTATTATTTAGGTATCTGATCAAATAACACACATTGATCATTTTTAAGCTTTACATTTGAATGTTTCAGTTGCTAAGGACTGTACAGACAGGACACTCTTTATCACATTGTGTTCCTGTGTACATTTGGGTGAGTCATTTTTATTCTGTACGTATAAATGTTCAGTGTCCTCATGAGACAACTGTTGTTTTAAAGGCCCTAAAAAGATTATTTACTCATTTTCCCTTGATGTTTCTCCTCGCTGTGGGCTGTGAGAGCAGTTATTGCAGGTATTGATATGGAGCATGAAATCGCTATCTGGAGCAATTTCAGCAGGCTTACACTAGACTCAAACACTTTGCCCTTATCTTCAATTTTTATTTGATTAGAGAAGATCCAAGCTGTGGGATTTCATTGACTGACCAGGCAGCAGAGATGAGACGTGAGAGTACAATAACCTTATTTCTAAGATGTGATCAAGTTCTTTCAAACTAAATAGAGACTCATATCTATATCAGATCTCCACCACACGTCATAAAACTGTATTATCTCTTAGTAGATGTTGTGCAAGTATTGGAGTTATCTATTACAGCAATATATGTAAAAATGTTAAAAGAACATGACACACTATATCTACTTAGCATTTTAGGTGCCAAGCATTTCAATCCAGTAATTAGTTCTTAAATAATTAAGCACACAGCACATAAAAGGTGCACAAGCAGGTGAAATTATAATGGTAGGAGATCCTGTTAATTATGATCTCTATCATATTTTTTTAGTTTCAGTACATCATGATATCAGCTATTCCAAATGGACCAAATGAAAGGAAATGTTATTCATTCAGAGCCCCTTTAGAGAACCTAACACTTCTGCTTTCATCCTCACAAATGGAGCATTTACCGGCTGTGTAAGTGGTCTCGGGCCAATGCTTTCAAGGCACACTGATGGTCAGTATGATGTTTGTGGAAGTCAACCATGTACAAATGATCAGGCAAACCCTGATGTTTTATCAAGGGAGCCACACTGTGTGAGAGGAGCCTCCCAACAAGTCAGGTCCCTACAGAGATCAGCATGATGCTCTATTCACACACACTTACACACACACACATACACGCACAGAAGCATAAAAGCCAAGCCTGTCACACTGGATTGTAAATGGCTTCTATTATTAAAGAAAGTGTGTGATAATTCAATAGGCAGAACATTATGTGAATTGAGTAATCTTGGACTATTATGGCTGACATGTGGACAACTGCCTTGTATTATTCTTTCTCTTCTAAACCATAGGATTATCTAAAATCCAGAATAGGGAGTGGGGTTGTAGGAAATATAAGTAGTTTGTAAAAGAATTTTTCTCTTGGTTATCATAGCATTTTTACCCCATTTTTCAGTAATTTAGTCAATTCCCACTCACCAGCTAGCTCTCCCCTATCACATGACATCTACAAACCAGGGATGGTGAAGGCTAGCACATGCTCCTCCAAGCCATGTGAAGACGTGACTTCTCTTGGCCACGTGAAGGCATCTTTTCAAACTGCGGCTCAGGCTATGTCACATGCACACACATGGAGGAAAGTGCTAACTGCACTCTTCTGCATACATGAGCTCACAGATGCCCTTAATTGGTTAGTGTTCCTCATGATTGACAGATGAGAGATTAATGCTATCCCTCCCTCGCAGAGAGCATGGTCAATTACCGTATGGTCCCGTAGATGGCTGTCACATGATGGCATTTGAACTTACAATCTGTCGTGCTATTTGGTTGCCCCACTCAAGAGCCCAGTTTACTATTATTTAAAAATACCTCAATCAAGGTGGTATGACACTAACACTAAAAAGACATTTTTATGATCTCCAAGCTTAGAGTAAATCATCTGCTATGACTAAGTTTGCTAAGACAGCTTGGCTGCTAAATGTTTAAATGCTGATTAATGAACGCCTAGGTGGTAGTATATACCTTTTAAGTTGCTCCCTTTCTCCCGCCTTTTTTCAGCAAAGAACTGATTATTCATGTCACCTTTTTATGATCTTAATAGACTTTGCTACTTCACTTATGTAAGGATTTGTGCAGGTGCACTTGTGAATAGAAGTAGACCTATGGCAGCTGTTGTATGAGATCTGTAATAAATCACCTAAGATTAAATGGTGATCTCATTCCCCTTGACTCTGACTGATACACAGTAATCTCTAAGTCATCCGACTTCCAGGATATGAGCTCCCAGGAGGAGTATGCTGGATGGATGTTCTCATGGATGCTTGGATTTGATGGGGGTAGACTAACAAAGAAATGACTCAGTGCAGCATATCCTGTGAATTCATGCAGTCACTGGATACTCATGTTAAGGGCACCCCAAGCGCTTGCTAATATTAAAGTATGGAAACCACGCAAGATACTCTCAAGTCTTCATATGATATCAGACATATGATAAATTGTATATGGCTAGTTTAATGTATAATGGAGTATGGAATAGGACAACCTGTTATAAGCCAGCTTCTATTAACAACACATTCAACACAACACTCCAGGGCAGTTTGCCAAGCTCTGCACCTCCTCCCCTCTCCATAGGGATGCTGGGAATACCACACCTTTATGAGCTGCTCTTGTGACATGTCTCAGAACCTTCATTATTAAGGTAACAGATTGTAATTTGCATGTGTATAACTTTAAGGTCTGTGTGTGTGTGTGTGTGTGTCTGTCTGTGTGTGTGTGTTGGTGGATGACAGGTTTGACATTGTGGGGACATTTGGTTTAGTTAATTTAAATAAATTAATACAGCCAAAAAGGTTTTATTTTGGTTACTGAGGCTAGGGTCCTCACAAGGATAATAAGATAGATGTGTGTGTGTGTGTGTGTGAGTGAGTGATGAGTAGGGAGGATGACACTTAATGCTACTCCCTCAGCAGACTCTTGAGCTGAGAGAAAATCAGCACTCTCATTTTGCTAATTATGAGAGTGGGCCGATGATTGCCTTTGAGCTTGTGAAATGGTCTGTCCTAATGGAGAAAAGGTCACCTGTGTTTTGTTTTTGAGTTAGATGCTGCCTCATCTGCTATTTTTGCTCTCACACTGAATGCTACCACATAATGATTTGTTTGATTGGTATTATTATTTTATTAACTATATCTTCTCTCAATCTTGCTGAGAATCAAGATTGATCTAATGAAGACATCCAGGTAGATCGCTGTTAGAGAGAGGGTTACAACCTTGTTAAGCCAATCACTGAGCTCGCAGTGGGGCGATTCACAAACACGCAATTTCCTCAGAGACAAGGTGTGTAGTTATAGTCCCTGCAGTACTCATTTGTGGAGCAGTGAAAGGTCGCTCCTTTCCACAAGTCTCTTATTTACTCAAATAGCATGTGCCTTTAATGTATTTGAATCAGAATACTGTCTGGTACCATCTGCTTAGGCGCAGCACTGTCATTTTTACTGAGAATTATTTGTTTTTAGCTAAATCGCAGCCTTTATACTGAGAAACAACCCAGTGAGTCAGTGGTGCTTTGCCACAAAGAGTCTATGAATATGAATATGAATCTTGCTATTCTAGTTTTCTGATGTATCTCTGATTATGGCTGTTTGGAATGTGTGTCTTATCTAATTCTGGTGAGAGAAATGGTCCCTTCCTTTAAAAGCCCTTTATTTCACAAACCCACTCTGTCTCCCTGTGAGAAATCGGCTCAGCTCCATGTGGTGACATTTCAAATTTGACACTTAGCACAGAGATTTTAACAAACGAGCATCGTTAGTTTTAGTTTTCAAAGGAGAAGCCCTGAGTGGTGGCTGATAAAGGGGAGGATTTTCAATCCTGCTGGGAGTTTTTTTCATCTGGAGACATGAGGCACAGAGCTTTACTCTGCCTTTCTTTTATTTCATCTCTCACATTTTGCTGCCCTTGGCTATATGCATGAGTTTTCAGAAGCACTGCCGAGTATGTGTAACATTATCGTGTTTTGTTTTATCTCATGATGGTGTGTCTAGGTTGAGATTTTTTTTTTTACCCCTTTCTTTAGTCAGTCTGAGTTTTGTTGTTTGTTTTATCACCACAGGTCCTGTGGACTGATTTGTTATTATCAAAGAACAGTTTAGCATGATAAGAGCAAAATGGGTGTGTGCTTCATACTTCACACTTCTCACTCAGGTCTGATTCTCTGAATGATTGTATCTGACAATACCATTTAAATATGTTTAATATTATTTTCTCTTTATTTGAATTCAATCAGCAGCAAATGCAGTTTAACATAACATTCATTTACTTCTTTTAATCAAGATGTTTGTTTAGCTTTTGTTTTTCTGTGTTAAATGACAGTGTTCTATCTTCAAAGATGTGTTATTAATAAAGAAATGTTCCCTCTGGTTGTATTTTTCATTAAAGTTATTACAACTCTGCAGAGGTGGAGTTTTTTTTAGTGTATGGGTGCAAAAGGAAATCATATAGGCCTCTCAACCCTATTCTAGTCACCTAATCTAGGTGAAATTTTAAATATAAAGTATGACAGTACAAAATCATGGCTCTCATGAGAGAAAAAAAAACACTGATAAAAGAAAAGCTGCTAATTTCTCAGCAACTATTTTAAACAAAATGGAGAGTAGTGAGCTGTGTGGCTCCTCACTAAATATTTGAGCATGCATAAAATGATGCAAATACAGACGAAGAACTTCAGTTAATGTTCACATTAAACGTCAGAATGGGGAAAATGTAATCTCAGTGACTTTGACCATGGCATGGGAGTGTGCAATGGAGCAGGATGCACTATGTACTCAGTGTTGGTCCTCTTTGTCAGTGTTGGTTGGTCATGACCATATGCCTTAAAGTGCACCAAAAATGCTCAAACTGATTACTAAGTATTATAGTTTCTTAGTTTCTTTACAATTGCTTGTTACCAACTAGCTAGCAACCAAACTTACATGGCAATTATTGTTTAAGCATCAATAGGAAAGGAGAATGTTTTATCAGCTATATCTATCTCATTGTCTCTCTTGTTCTCCATCATTCTTTGTCTGTCTCTCTCTTCCTCTGACCCCAAGCTGCATTTATGTCACAGCCAAAATTAGAGACAAGAATGATTTCTTGAAACAGATTAATAAATAAATTGCTCGTTAATATAACTATTTGTGGAAACACTAAAGAGATGTGGCTAACTATGATATCTGAGAGACAAAACCTCCATCACACCTGTTCTTTTGATACCCTTACACTGAACTGAACTGTAGTTAAATACTAACACAATTGCTCTAAGTTGTGTGCAGTTTATATAATATAATTACAGCACTGCAGATTTATTATCCAGTTTAATACGAATTACTGATTATGTAGGCAATCAACAATCATTTTGTTAGAAAAAATGGTAAGATGACTAGGATTAGCCATTTGATCATTTACAGAGATTAAGAAGGGCATAAAAAGTTTGATAATTAAGCTTCATAATTAAGTTTGTCTAGTGTGCATTGTTGCAGCATCTTACTGTAGCATCAGTGATTTTGCATAAAGCCTAATAATCATGAGCTCTTATTACTTGGCAGCTGGAATAAAAAGTAGCTGAATGACATTAAAAGATTCAGGATATTTTTTGATTGAGCAGGAGTTTTCTTTTAATTCTGTGAGCTTTGATAATCAAAGGTCCATTAATATTCCACTATTGCCTTTCACTGATACAAGGCTAGAATGACTGGGTAGTTAGTGTTGTGTTTACACTCTGACATTTCCCATGCTTTTTGACTGTCTTTCATCTCGCCATCTTACTTAGTCTTCTGCTATGCACTGTCCATATCTCTCCCCTGACTCATTTTTGGTGACCCTTTAGTCAGCCCATCCTTCATTTCCACTTCTCCCCCCAAAAAAATGCCCCTCCTCCACCTCCTGCCCCACTCTCTGATGTCTGTACCAGCTTATAACATTTCTTCCACCAACACTGAATTATTGACAAGTCTGGAGTCTCAAGAGATTGAGTGTGCAGAAGGCAGTTTTATCTGGGAAATAGGAACATGACTTTTATATTACACTTAATGGCCACTTTATTAGGAACACTGTACTAATAATGGGTAGGAACCCCCCCCCCCCCCCCTCCCGCCTTGTGACATGTTCATTATCATGCTGGAAGTAGCCATTATAATGGGAAAATTGTGGACATAATGTATTCAGGATGCACATGGTCAGCAACAATTCTCAGATGCGCTGTAGCATTTAAAAGGCCAACGATGCTCAACTGGTATTAAGGGGCCAAATGTGTGCCAAGAAAACATTTCCCACGTCATTATGCCTCTACCACCACCAGCCTGATGACACAAGATAGGTTGGGTCTAGGATTCATTCTGCTGATGCCAAATTGAAAAACTGAAATTGAGATTCGTCAGATGTTTCAGATTCATAAAATGTCAGGTGAGGTTTTTTCCAATCTTCAGCTGTCCAGTTTCAGTGAACCTGTGGTGCCTGTTGTTGGCTAACAGGAATGGTCGTCTGCTGTTGAACCCAAGCTTTGAACTGCTTTGAAACGTCTGCTGTTGAACCCAAGCATGTTGTGTATTCTGAGATGCTTTTCCAATCAGTACTGCTGTAAAGAATGGTTATTTGAGTTATTGTAACCTTCCATAGCCTACCATAGCCTCTGATCTCTCTCATCAACAAGCTGTTTCCTCCCACAGAACTGCTACTCACTGGATTATTTTT
>CM074953.1:13337148-13374814 GCA_037577455.1 Pangasius macronema | reverse complement strand
GCATGTAGCTGGATGAATCTGTTACTGAACATGCTCCTGAGCCTTCTCAGCTCAGGATAGAGAGGATGAGAAGGATTGTCCATGATAGCTTTCAGCTTCCCTTTCATCCTCTTTTCAGTCACTGCCACCTCCCTGTCCAGTTCGATCCCCACCACAGAGCTGGTCTTCCTCACCAGCTTGTTCAGTTTGTTGGCTCTACAAGTCCCAATGCCACCTCCCCAGCACACCACAGCAAGGAAGATAACACTGACCACCACAGACTGGTAAAACATCCGTAGAAGCCTAGTGCAGACATTAAACGACCAGAGCCTCCTCAGGAAGAACATCTTGCTCTGTCCTTTCCTATAGAGGACCTCAGTGTTGTCTGACCAGTCCAGTTTGTTGCTGAGTTGCACCCCTAGGAACTTGTAGGTGTCCACTATCTCCATTCCCTCCCCCTTTATGGTGACACTGGTGGGGGGCCTCTTGCTGCACCAGAAGTCCACCACCACCGGAAGTCCACCACATATATATATATACTATATATGTCCACCACATATGTCTATACTTCATTCACTTATATCATCACTCATACATGCATATATATATATATAAGTATAGACATTTAATTCAAGGGGCTTAACAAAAATATTGCATTAACTGTTTAGGAATTACAGCCATTTTTTTACATAGGACCATCATTTTCACAGGCTCAAAAGTAATTGCACTATTGACTGATAAGCCATTTCATGGCCAGGTGTGGCCTATTTCCTCATTATTTCATGACAAATTAAGGATGTTAATGGTCTGGAGTTGATTCCAAGCATTGAATTTGCATTTGTTAGTTGTTCATGGGAACCCTCAATATGCAGTCCAAGTAGGAGGCCATCATTAGGCTGAAAAATTTTTTAGGAGTGGCCAAATCAACAATTTAGTACATTCTTAAAGAGAAGGAATGTGCTGGTGAACTCAGAAACACCAAAAGGTCTAGAAGACCACAGAAGACAACTAAAGTGGAGGAGCGCACAATTCTTTCCTTGGTGAAGAAAAACCCCTTCACAACATTTAGCCAAGTCAGGAACACTCTGATAGAGGTAGGTGTATCATTGTCAAAGACTACAATCAAAAGACACCTTCTTGAATGTAAATGCAGTGATGTGAAGGGAAGAGTATGTAGAAGAAAAGGAAGGGCTCATGTTCCAAAGCATACCACATCGTCTGTCAAGCATGTGGAGACAGTGTTATGGCATGGGCATGTATGGCTGCCAGTGGAATTGGGTCACTGGTGTTTAGTGATGATGTGACTGTTGATAGAAGCTGTTGTTCTTCTTCTTTCAGCTGCTCCCATGAGGGACTACCACAGTGGATCATTGGTCCGCAAAGAAATTAAATGTTCTTAAATGTCCAATGACCCCAACCCAAATGAGCATGCTTTTAAATTACTGAAGACCATACTGAAGGCATAAAACCCACAAACAATCAGCAACTGAAGGTAGCTGCCATAAAGGCCTGGCAAAGCATCTCAAGGGAGGAAACTCAGCATTTGGTGATGTCCATAGGCAGCCAATGACTGCACAGGATTTCAGTCTAAGTATTAAAAATAATCCTAATTTGTGAAAATTCTTCATGCAAAAAATGGCTGTAATTCCTAAATGGTTAATGCAATATTTTTGCTAAACCCCTTGAATTAAACCTGAAGGTCAACACTTCAGTCACATCTTGACTGCTTCATATTAATCATTCACTGTGGTGGTGTACAGTGGCAAAATTAGGAAAACTGTGTAACTGTCCAGATACTTATGGACCTGACTGTATATACAGTATATACAGTATATACTGTGTGTGTGTGTGTGTGTGTGTGTGTGTGTGTGTGTGTGTGTGTGTGTGTGTGTGTGTGAAAAAGTCTCCCTGTATGCTTTTTAAAAAGTGTCAGGTTTTTAGTGAACAGAATGTCAAGGCTACATAGGTTCAGCCTCGTATGATTCTGCTTTATTATTCTGTCACATCTTCACCCCTGGACTCAACCTCAATACAGACCTGGAGCAATGTGCGTAATGGTGCTTTTAGTGTCTTGTGTGAGAAAAGGTTCACGCTACATTTGGCAATTTCTACAAAGCCAGCTAGGCGTATGATTTCTGGAAAGAAATTCTGGAAGAATGCATTAGCCTCCTGGTGTGCCTGTGTGTATGCCTTTGCATGTACAGTACATACGATGTGTGTATCTCTGTAAGTGTACTTCTTCCTTGTTGCTACGCTTATTGTGTGTTTGCTACTACTAAACTTACTAATTTTATTTGATACTTCTAAAAATACCTTGTTATACAGTATATAATAAGAGAACTGTTAATGTTGTTCAATTTTAATTTTTTTTGTCTTATAGGGTACAACCATCTTTACCATGTTTGTTGATTTGTAATGCAAATTATTCTCTATAACATTAAAATTCATATAAATTATTGAAAAATAATGAATATTTATTTTATGTTATCAGGGAACAGTATATAACCCCTAATAACCCCTAATTATCATAGAGCTCTATGATAACATATTTGTGTCAAACTACCCCCCCCCAAAAAAAAAAAAAAGAAAAGAAAAACAGCAAAAAACAGCTGCATTACCACTTTTCACATGGCTTCCTGTAAGCTTGTACCAGCTAATAGTCTGTCATGATTACTACAAAGGTGCCTTAAAATTGTTTTAAGCTGTGTAACTGAAGTTGCAGACTACAACTCCCATGATCCTCAGCCTGTGACCTCACCACATGACCTCAAGCTACTATCACCTGATTACTAACGACATTCACCTGCTTACAATCACAGTACTCCCTTTAAATAATCTGGACTCTCAGCATTACTTTGTGAAGTCTTGCTCAAGCAGTGCATTGTCTGTTTGTCTGACAGTCTGACACCTATCCATTTGTCTGCTTCTTGTTTCTGAGTATTGCTTAGCCCTTTGATTTGTCTGCTACATTGGTTAAAAAAAGTGAAAGACAGAAAAAGTGCATTTGTGTCCATCTGTCTTCTTCATGACAACTTGCTGCTAAATTTTGTTGTAGGTGACCAATTTTTTGATTTTGATTGATAATTTGTTTTCATGACATATAGTACATTGTCTATTGTCAATAATCTACTTGTGCCTTTCAGTAATAGGTTTAATATATTTAGGTTATTAATTGTGCTATATTTTTTTTTTATTTTCTGTATATCTATATCTTGGCGCTATATATATATATATATATATATATATATATATATATATATATATATATATATATATGGAATACACCAGGTTCAGGTTGATTGATGAAAATGATGTAGCAGAAAAATCAAAGGGACAAAGAGAGTCATGAGTCATTAACCTGTATCGTAAAAGTATTTGCACACAGAAAAGGCAATAAAGCAATCATATGTACAACAATTAACCATCAGCCAAATTTTTTTTTAATTATGACAGTGGTTGCTCTTAATTATTTACTAGAGTGCTATAAAAAAATAAAATAAATTTTTTGCTTGCATAATTTCCATAAGATTATAACAGAGCTGTTCTGAATCCATCATTTTAAATTGCATGCCATTACATGGTGAAATGCACACTTGATGTTTTGGTGGAAGAATCAATCCTCTCAATGCTATTCCTTTTTTCTTGGTGAAATGGAATGAAGAATTGGGGGGGAAAGCCTCTTGTGGTCTGGCTGCAGGCTTTTCCCACTGAGAGTGCGCTACTGTGCTAATATTTCACTAGCTTTTGATCTGTTAGCCAAATAATGAGTCCCTTATAAATAATACATTCTAATCGTTCAGTGTGACCTTGCAGGGAAATGCAAGCCACAAACAGACATCAGCTATAATGTACACCAATGTAAATTGGATTGTAGGCTCCCTTCCCTTCCCTTGGAAGAAGGGACGAGTCTATAATCAGGATTCACAACTTCAGTGCTGAAGGGTCAGAGTCCAGCACAGACCGGTGATATCTTGCTCTAACACACATACTAAACCCAGTAATTAACTGGTCAGTTGAACAAGGACACTTTGAACCTGGAAATCACTAATCAGTGCTGGACTCCTGTTCTCCAGGACTGGAGATGTGCATCCCTGGTCTACACCCATTACTAATTATCACTACCCAGACTACTGGTCCTGCTGAAAGCCTCCTGAGTCAATAGTGGACTCAATCAATCCTTGATTGCACCAGCTAGCCAGTTCAAATGAGCTTTAATCAGCAAAGGTCTGACACGCAGTGTGTCCGAGTGCTAAGATGGCCACCATCAGAGAGGTTAGCTTCAGAGGAAGAGCTTCAAATGGAATGGAAGAGTGTACATTGTCATAAATTTTTCATCTGCAGCTGGCTTTGAGGCAGACAGAAGTGGGGGCAGCCCAGGCAAGGGGCAAATCGAAGGCTTCAAACCAACCTGGGCTTTCAGAGTGAGGGGGAGGGTCGCTGTACAAAAAGAAAGAAAACATTGTGATTATTTACTGAAGAAGAACAAAGACTGTCTCATGCTATATCTTTGTTCAAATGTTATGAACCAAATTCGGTTTATATGTGTCAAGGATCGTTAGAGCCTTGTCTTCAGCTTGGCATTTATGACACAACATTTATTGTACTGTATATGATACCATTTTTTAAACATATACATTATATTTGAACAATTGTCCTTCAGTTGTCCAGTAGCTTTTTAGTTACAGCCCTTATGGTATACTGTTTTATAGGAGTGTTGAGCTTAGATACCTATTTGAAAAGCAGAAACAAACTAACAAACAAAAAAACAAGTCCACTGGGTGGTCAGTAATGGTTCTCTTGTAGTTTGAGATAATTCATGAAGGTTTCTGTTGTTAAGTTAATGATAAATGTTTTAATGATTATTACCTGACCATACTAGGTAATAAGTAAAGTTTTTCTTCTGTTCATATTTGATGATCCACGGCAGTGATGTTTAAGGTTTTAAACAATTCTTAATTGTTAATCATAGTTAACTTTTGGAGAGAAGTGGCTCAGGTGTAATCTTAATTTTGTCAAGCATATTTGAGATACAGCTTCAGTCAGAGAGACAAAGGCTTTCATTACTGCCTTTTTTAGTCTGTGGATCTTCTCCAATTGCCTGCATGATTAATGAGAGATTTCATGGAATTGTTGCATCCTCTGGGTACTACTTCTGTGCAGAAGCTAATGTGATCTGACTGCCCTGGCCTTATTATTACAGTCAATATCTCTGGCAACTGTGATACGAAGAATAATCTAATACAAAGAACGTAATTTAGTATAAAATTTTATGACGGGATACAACGGTTGTAAAAAAAATATTTGAAGATTCTGATTGTGAATAATGGTTCACTCAGTTGTATCGAATAGTTTTTCATGACACTGATGGTTGCAACAGTCTTTAATGTTGTGCTTTTACTGATGCTCCAGTATTTTACAATATGTATTATGACTTAAATCAAAGATTTATGCCCCATGAAGATTTGACTTTACTCAGTACGTAAAACGTGTTTCTGTTCTGAGGTGACTCAAACTTATTGTAATAGTTTTGAGATTCCTTGTAGTGGAACAAACTGGAGCATGAAAAGTGAACTTCTGTTGATTGCCTAACAAAAGCTGCTTGTTATTGTGGCTCTGGGTCAGAATTAGGATTGTTATGCCTTCTGATTCCAGTCATAATAGTTTTTTTGTTTTTTACATACACCATTTTAAATGATAGCAAAAAGCTCCACTCAGTAAATAATGTCTCCTGAGAGATAAAAGGCTTTTTTTTGGGGGGGGGTTGTGTGCATTACATGAAAGAATGTTTCCCTAATGAACCATTACCATCTTTTCCGCTGTCTTTCACACATGTCTATGACTGTCTCTTGTCTAACAAAGATCATGCTCATTAGATTCTTCTGCTGTCTCTCAGATTGCCTGTTTACTAATCCTGCATTTTGCACTCAGCTCATACTCTGTGTAGGTCTGGGGTTTAGATGAGGGAAGAAGGGGGGTGGTGTGGGATTGGCAAAGCTCTCTATGCTTTGGGCTGCCAGATTACCAGTAAAAGATCCCCCAAGATGTGTACAACCCCAAGAAAAGGTCGAAGCAGATGTGGTGTGTTTTGTTCCTTTGTCTGTTGGCCTTTTTAAGAAAAAGTGAGATTCATAATAGTTACACCTAGTAAATATGATATTTTACAGCAGACACAGCACTGTCAATCTATAGCACTTAATCTATAACACTTTCACTATATATAGTAGTTACACTACATACAGTGTTTGTGTATATATATATATATATATATATATATATATATATATATATATATATTGAATCCCTTCATACTGGGTCATATGGAAGGTTTATTTTCTAAAGCCTAATGTTATGTAGTCCATGTACCAATCATTTACTTTGATATCAAAATGATCAATATTAGAGGAGTAACTATTTCCTGTTGTTAGTTACTGACAGTGTGCTTATTGGAATTTCTCAAAATTACCACTCTCGATGAGCCATGTCATTAAGCTACATTTATTAATAATTTTGCACACTGGTTCATGGGACTTTGATATACCTCCTTCTTTTTATATTAAGTAGTACCACAATTTATACATAAAACTATGCAAAATTTGCACTTCCATGAAAATTTCACAAAACAACATTTTATAAGCTGTTATATGTAAGTCTGCATATTGGGTCACTCAAATCCAGTTGCTGAAATCAATGTTGATCAATTATTGCATATTAAAACATTTATTGCCTCACTTGAATATTTTAATCCATTTAAAAAAAAAATTCTACTACAGAAATTCCTCTGTTGATGTATATGCTAAGCAGGTTACGGTTAATTCGAATGTAAGTAATTAGGGGGAAAGCATATTATGTTATACCTGGGCTCAAATTGTTTAAAGATTTGTGTGTGGAAGAAAAGCATTTAAATAATATTTGTGTATACAGTATGCATGCTAAAATTGGTTTTGGGTCCATTATATATTTTATTGTTTGTTTATTTGTTGTGGTTGAATACCAATGGTATAGAGAATGCAAGAATAGTAGTCAAATAGATTGTATTTTGTGTTTACAGTTGTAAGGGGATTAAAAACTAAAAACATACTAGTAATGCATGTTCTGCAATGTATTGTTAAAGAGTAAAATTTACCACAATCAGCTAAATATTTAAGTCGGATACTGTTTGTGTGTGTCTATATGAACACCTTCAGGAGTACTGCAGAAGATGGGACCGATAGGTGGAGGAGCCAGGCAGTAACACACTGTGCTCTGGAATCCAATCACAGCCCCTGCTGGGAGGAGAACCTATCAGTGGAGCTTGTGGATGTTGAAGGCCACAGGGAGGGTAAGCTGTTTCATAGCTAATGCAAATAAGTAAAATCATCTGTAATGTTCTGTGGGCTGGGAGAAGTCAGTAAATTATACAGGCCATAGCCAGACATCCTGGTGGATTTGACATTTCTGCAGAAATATACAACTGACTTGACCCTTATTCTTATTATTTCTTATTCTGGCTGTGCTCCAGTACTGCACATTTCAAATAAACCATTAGTTCATAGTTTTAAAAAAAGTGATATAAATGCTGCTTTGCATTATATCTTTCGTTCTGAGATTTTACCGTGTGAACATATGACGTATGGTAAGGAATAACTCATAAAATTGTTAATAACACTACGTTTTACACAACATTCATAGTGGTTCAAGTTAAAATAGTGCAAAGATATGGTTGGATAATGCCCTTAGGCAGGAAACTTTAACCTGAAGTTCAGCGTAAATAAAATAATGGTATAAATAGCTCATTTTCTCTTCTGTATCAACCACTAAGTTGTAACTTACATTAGCATATTTCTAATCAATTCCAAAAATTGTTTTATTTGTACAACAAAAAAAAATCATTAAAAAATACAAACAAATTAATTATAAAAAAATAATTGTGTTACTTAACAGAACCGCAAATATTACTGATGTCTACTTGACCTACTCTAAGTCGACCTACAAAAAGTTTGTAGAATTAGTCTTCAGTGGACGAACACTGTCCATTTTATTATTCACAATATGTTTTAATTTTTTCCACAGTGGACAAAAGAAAGAAAAAATTATTATTATTTCAAAGCTATGGTTGCACATGACAGCTCTGTACTGAATGTTAATTGAGCAAGTATTGTTCTCTCCACTGTGAGCTTAGAAAGACTGACAGAGGAAGGGAGATCGAGAAAGTGAGTGTGTGACAGGAAAATCTATTTGTGTGAAATTGGTTTGTCTTGATCTGCGAGTCCGCACTGTGAATGGGCTCCTGTGTTGATGATAATTGCAGTGCGTGGGTCTGATTATTCCAGCCTCATGGTTTCTGCCTGTTAAGTGACAGAATAATTACCCACTGGGCTTAATGGCTCTCCCAAAACGAGTGGAGGGAATGATTGCTCTGGATTTGCTCTTGATGTGTCAGGAATGCTGATCGAATCAGGAGACAATGGTGCTAAAGCATCTCAAACAGGTGCAAGCTTCCAAGTGTCTGCTCATGCTCCTTTTTCAGCTTTATGTGTTTCCTCTAGGCTAAGACGTAAACTCATTGGCTGAAGGTAAAGTCAAGGGGCTGGCCTTGTGTCCTTGACAAGCTGGTATAAAGATGTGTTGCTGAGCAGCCTAGAAACACATTACTAAACATGACTGGATCCAGGCGTTGGCTGTTGACTTGTAGGGACGAAAGTCACAGAAATCCTTCTAGTGCTAGGGCATACCTTATATCTTCTTAGTCAGAGCTGGGCCATGAGCAACTTACAAATTTTCATTCGAATTATTCTTCTTACAAGTTTGCATGTTGCAGTTTAGATAAAATTCCTCAATTTCAGTTCTCACTCAGCACCCTTTGAACAGTGTGGACTGAGCCTGTGGCTGAATGAAGAACATCAGAAGGAGTCAGTGATAGCAGTTAATATTAACAATCATAGATTTCTCATGTTCAGTTCTCTTTGGTTGGTTGTTACCTTGGTGCAGCCTAAATACTAAAACAGGCACAGCAAATAATAGAATATGATTTCTGGTCAGTTTTCACCAAGTCAAAGATTGCCTAAGCTGATCAGTTAGACCCAGTAATTGAAAATGTTTGAAACCATTCAGTAACTTAAGTAACTTTCTTCATTGTGCAAACAAACTGTAGTACAGCAAAGACAGTAAAACATATTTTCTCTCATGAAATTTTAGTTTTATTTTTCATATAAAATTAAATATATATAATATATCTGTGCAGAGAAATTCCACACAGACAGTAACCCAAATTCAGGGTCAAACTTTGTATCCTGGAGCTGTGAGGTGGCAACTCTATGCATTGCACCACTGTGCTACCCTTTAAAGTATTGATGTTTGTAAAATTAGTGCAACTTTGAATGTTGGAATGGAATGAGGATTATGAATTTGGAGATTGGACCGTCTTGGATCGCAAGACTCTGCAGCGGACAGTTGAGAAGATCATTGCAGCTTCTCTTCCCTCCATCACAGGCATTTACACTACACGCTGCATTGTGGATGACGACACACACCCCTCGTATAAACTCTTCACCCTCCTGCTGTCTGGCAAAAGGTACTGAAGCACGCTAGACTGTGTAACAGTTTCTTCCCCCAAGCCATGAGACTCCTCAATACGCAGAGACTGGACTGACACCAACACACACACACACACACACACACACACACACACACACACACACACAAGATCAGCTGAACACCACTCCACATTTCTTTCTTAAATTGCTGCTAAAACACCGTACTGTGTTGACCACCTGCACTCTTGCTGCTAACACTGTATTTATCATAGTAAATACATAGTGTCATAGTATGTTATGCTTATATTTATAGCATTTTAGTATTATATTATTATATCTTTTTGCACAAACTGTTACATATGGCACTCTGTTCACTTTATCCACACTAGAACTGTGTACTAGTCAGCATTCCACTGTCCTTTACTGTGCCTATTGTCCTGTTTTAGGAATTTGTACTTGTGTTGTTCGAACGTTTGCACTCATGCACTTAATGTAGTCCTGTGTAGGTCTGTGTAGTCTTTAATTAGTTCTGTGTAGTCTCATGAAGTTTTGTGCTGTTTTATGTAGCACCATGGTCCTGGAGGAACATTGTTTTGTTTCACTGTGTACTGTACCAGCTGTATATGATTGAAATGACAATAAAAACCACTTGACTTGAATAGTTATTATGAATAGTGATTAGTGATTTTGACTAGTGAGCTAATGGTATATCCAACCAGTCACAAGTGAGTGTCCACATGTTTGCATCTCCTGTGCGGATTATATAAATGTGGCAGTGCATTCTTATTAAAATAATCAAGACCTTTTAACAGTTTTATTTAACAAGCCTTGATTTGTAGATGTATCTAGATTGTGTGTTTTTTTTTTTTTTTTAACTTTCTTTTATAGAGCTCAGATCCAGGTATCTTCTATTTCAGTTGCATGATTGAAGTAAATGGTTCTGGCTGTATGACCATTTAAACCATCCAAATGAAATGTTCATATAATTTCTACAAACTCTTTAAAAAATGCCTACAAGCTTAAAAGAAAAGGGGTGGTGAGGGGGGTGGTTGGTGGGATTAAATAGGTTAACCTTCCCATGTTGATAATTTCTGTATTCTAATTATGATTCTCTTTGCCGTGTCTTACTGGCTTGCAGATGTTGTTATAAATATAGCAGATGGTCCATCAAAAGAGCTTCTGGCCCATTTACGGATGCCTTCATCTCATCTTGAACCTTTTCAACACTACCACCTGGAGCTAGTACAGGTAAGTGTCTACACCCCTCCAGCATGTATAATAATCATAACTGTCAAAATCTCTTACACTAACCTCTATACATCCACACTGTACCTTAGATGATTACATCTCCCCCTACCCAAAATGTCTTAAAATCCTCCCACTTCCCAAAAACATTCCAGCAGGTGGACTGGCTACTTTAAATTGCCCCTAGTTATGAATGAGTGTGTGAATGTGTGCATGTGTGTGCGTGTGTGTGTGTGTGAGTGTGGTGCCTTGTAATGGACTGACATCCAATTCAGAATGTATTCCGGCCTCATGCCCAGTGTTCCTGGAGTAGGCTTTGGCTCCACCATAACCTCAATCAGGATAAAGCAGTTACTGAAAATGAATTATGTCCATGATTGTCTGTGTAATGCTGCATGATTAGTTTGGGTCAGTAAAAATTGCCCACTCTTGTATAGTTCCATAAGCTTTATCAGATCCTGCTTACAGTCAGCATTAGCAGAGCATTCTGTGATACAGTTCACCCTCCCTATTCCTGACATCAGTTTTAGGTCTTAAGTCACTATGGTTAGACAGGTCTAATATATCATTAGTTTAAGGGGGCCTACAGGCTGCTGGAGTCAGTGTGTTCATCATTGGCACAGAGGGGCTTTGTCAGGGAGATTGAGCAAGAGGAGCTGCCTCAGGGGCAATCCATCAAACAGGACTTGTGCAGGGTTTATAGAAGGAAATGAATAAACCATGCTCTCTAGAACCCTCTGATGTTGGTTACTACAGGGGCAGTAGTTTAATGGCATCTTGAACAGTGGTGAACTGTAAGAAAACAAATGTAATTTTTATATAGACTGTTGGAGCATTGAAACAAAGATCAAGTGGGACTCTGAATGCATACATTCAGTTTGGGTTGTATAGGTAGGGCTTTCCTGTCTGTATGCTTTCAAACTGATTCTTTGACCTATACAATAAATTAGATTTTCAGAAGGCAATAGACAAAGTTTCTAAGTTGAAAAAGGCTTTCTTGCACACCATAGCAAAACATGACAGAGGTTCCCTAGTATGCTTTTTGCGATTGTAATCTGTGACCCTAAGCAGCCTGACTGAGTTTAGAGTCTCTTTTTATTAGTAATAAATACGCAGTCCCTTCTCCAGACCATTCCAGCATCAGCTGACTCAGTATTGACTCTCAGATTGACAGTAAACATGCAGATGATATTAAGGTTTTAAGGCACTGTGACTCACTGTGACTTACTGGTATAGCAGATGGCTGCTTTTGGCTGGAGGACATTTTAAGAGCAAAGTATGGATCTACTATATAAATAAGAGAGAGAGAATAAGAGTGAGAGGTATTTCTGTTTTTCTGCTTCACCCTGTTATGTCCTTTAGCTGTCAGTCACTAGCCAAAGCCCACAGACCAGAGTAGATGTGAGTTTACACGTGACTGGGCTTCTCTACTTCAATCTGCACAGATTCCCTGCACCAGGGCTCGCAGACTCCGCAACATAAATTATTCATCATTCGCTCTGTGGCCATAGCGCCGTCGGCACTGTAATTTCACTCTGTGCTCTGAATTATAATGGTCATAATTGGCTATGGCAATTTCATATTTTTCTTCTACTCGGAAGAATAACTTTTCTCTTGTACATTAGCAGTGAGGTAATTGGAGGATTATAAACGATTACAATGATTGCAGTTACATTTGTCAATAGGGATTACACAAGAGACATTGATGAAATGATTGCAGACTGACTGTAACCCTAGTTATTCATCAAACTCCTAACAAGCACCATGACCTGTTCTGATGAAGACATACTCAGAGGTCATTGGGACCCTAGCTGGCTCTACTTTATGGCCCCCATAAAAATTGATCAGTTCGGTGTTGTGTTATTGAAGCACACTCTGGAGAACACAGATCTGTAATCAAACATGCTGCATAGCCTTGTGAAACCTCGCTCCATCACCCTGCAATTGCAATAACCACACAGACAGATGGCCACATTTAAACAACACTTATTACTATTATAAAGAGTGGTAATATTTAGAGACTTTATTTATTTACTTCCTCCCTGTGGATGCAATGGCTATAACTAGTGTAGTATTTAATCTGAAATTTATATGTAATCATATTTCTGTCTGGTCCCGGAGTCTTCCTGAATATAACTATATAAACATATTTGCTACAAACATCCATATGTTTGATTGTGCCTAGCATTAATCTTGCTCTGTGTGTGTGTGTGTGTGTGTGTGTGTGTGTGTGTGTGTGTGTGTGTGTGTGTGTGTGTGTGTGTGTGTGNCTCTCTCTCTCTCTCTGTGTGTGTGTGTGTGTGTGTGTGTGTGTGTGTGTGTGTGTGTGTGTGTGTGTGTGTGTGCACTTTAGCCCCACAGGGCAGTACCCTCAGGAGTGCGCGTCTATGTTACCATGGTGCGGAAACTCAGCCTCCTCCCCAGACTCCCTTGCTTCTCCTTCACTGGCTTTGAGGTTTGCACTTTCTGCTTCCAGCCACATCATGTCTGTCTCCTCTACACAATAGCTCAGATTTTAGAAACACTTTTATGATCACATGAAGCACTTTGGCAAGATTAGGCTGCAATACTACGTTGCCAGCTAATGGTGTTTTTTGGCACTGTGCATGTACTGTAAATGGATTGCACTTTGTCAGAGCATCACTGCGCCATGAACCCTGTGTTTGCAACAATTATAAATAAATTACCTGTTTAATCTATTTGTATATCAGGAGTGTTTTTCACTGATTTGATACCTGGTCTCATTTTCTGTCTGGTAGTCTTTCGTTATTGCAATAAAAAAGCTAATTTAATATATGTCATCTTGCAGTTTCCCATTTACTTGGGTAATTCATTGATCTGCTGCACACCAGGAAGTATCGAATATCAGATGAGCCAAAATTTGACCTATTTTCTATCGCTGTCTTCCCCTTTGTCTCTCTGTCTCTAAAAATCTGCTTCCTTTTTAGTTCCACAGTCAGTTTCTCTTCCGAGCTCTTTATTTCTTTTTTTCTCTGTCACTCTAATTTCTCTGTCAGTCACTCTGACTCTATTTGTCACTCACAAATACAGTGTTTTTTCTGCCTTTTTTCATTATCAGATACTGTTGCAGTCCATTGACATTCCGTTGAAAGATCCAGTGGGACCCTTATTAGCTGTTGCTCATATTGTTGCTGATTATGATTCATATAGGTATACACCCTCTCTCTGAAGTGCTTTAACTAAATCCATCTCAAATAATATATATTGTAGGTGAATGTGCTGTTCTGCTAGAGCTTGTAGCTCAGAGCAGCATTAAAACATCGTATCATACTTCATGCTAATGCACTTAAGGTCCATGACATCACTTAACAGAGAAAACGTATAATGATCCATGGCTGCAGACACATAAATGAGCTGCCTGAAAGCTTGGAGGCAGCAGTGGGAGGGGGCTATGAGCCAAGTGAAGAGCATTTTACTCTGAGGGCTTAGAACTGGACTTCATTTATGCTTTAAGTGTGTACTTGTGGCACATATAGTGGACTAGAACACAGAGATTTTGGAGGATTGTGATCTCCAATGCTCTTTGCAAATCTATTTACCATCACGAGGTATTGACTGAAGTAATAATTGAAGCCAATGTGCATTGTCTGTTTATTTCATTGCTTTCCCACTGTAAGGTGACTCACATTCTTTCATGCAGAATAATGGTCAGATTAATTATATGTTAAAATAGATTCGGTAGCTGTCATTAAATTAATGCTATTTTTATGAAAACTACTACTTCCACCCCCTTACATTTTAATTAGCCATCTTGTGTTTGTCAAAGATATACGGATCCAGTGTAATTTTTTACTGTATGATTAACCATAACAAATTGCAGCCTGCATGATGGAGGAAAATACACTTGATAGATTATAGGAAATCTATTTTGGTCTTGTCTTTTATACTTAGACTAAAACAAAATGACTGATTTGATTGAAACAGGTCCATTCCAGTGTAAGAGTGTGGAGGAGATGTGGATTATGCTTCTACTGTATTTTTTATGTGTATGCATTTACACATGTGAGAATGTGTGTCTGTATATGTGTGCTCATATGTGTGCATGTGAATCAAGGATGGGCAGAAATAGCTCAAAAAATATTTTGAAACATAATACAAATTACAGCAAATGTAGCTGTAAGAAAATCAACTCCAATACAGAAATATACAGAACTTAACAAGGAAATGAGATCAGTAGTACCAGTGTTCTGGTAGATAATGACTAAGGCTACGTACTTTCCAGAAACCAAACTGAGTGGATTTTAACAGTTGATGGAAGACTAATTATTGCAGTCCAGCTAAGATACTTAGCATGTTAGCTGATTTTATCAACTTCCGGCATTTTATCGAATGTGGTCTTACTGCCTATAGATGCCTATAGACAAAGTGCCAGTTGTTGACATTGGCCTACTCCTTGTCATTTTGGTCAAACTAACATCATTTGAAAAAAATCCCAAATAATTACCTAAATGCCCTTTTCATGCCATATTGTGTTTGCAGAGTACTGTTCTGATATTCCACTCCAGTCTGCTGTTCTGTCCTTAGCATCTACTTTGTCCACTTTGTTTTCTTTGTCTCTCAGTTTTCCACAGATCCCAAAGATATAACCTAAAGTGGAAAACTGAAAAATAAGTTGTCAGATTTTTCAGCATTTGGTAATCATTTGCCAAATGCTTTTGTTTTTTTTTACTGTTTGTTTTTACTGTTTCTTTCTACAAGTAAGTATTTTGTGATTCATATACATGTTCTGGAAATGCTGCTTGTGTGTGTTTGTGCATGCAGAGGATTATGCACGTATACACTGCACCCTTCAGATGTCTTTCACCATCCTTTCAGCAGGTCCTGACACACACACTGTGCTGCTAATAATTGTGAGGCTTGCCAAGCTGCACTTTTGGAAGCGTGAATTCATGTTTTATTTATTTTTATTTTTCATTCCCAAATGGGTTTCCAGTGCCAGTGTTGTAACTGTAATCTCAGAATGACTTCTTGGCTGTCACCTTCATGTTTTCATTTTCTGGCTGTGTGCTGTGAAATAGGTGTGTGTGTGTGTGTGTGTGTGTGTGTGTGTGTGTGTGTGTGTGTGTGTGTGTGTGTGTGTGTGTATGCGCTCACCATCTCATCATTCAGCCATTCTCTAGAACACAGAACTGTTCTTATGGTGACTGTGTCTCTGTCAGTCACAGTCAAATGTAAAACAGGATCACTTCTTTTCTCCTTCCTATTCTTTCTCTCTATACAGTACCTGTCTCCTGTTTGCAGTTTATCTGTCCATCTCAGCCTTTCTGTGTGTGTATGTGATTATAGAGAGACTACACTGCTGCATGTGCCCAGGGCAGCATGCGTTGGTGTGATGTCTGTTTCATTCCCACAGCCTCCTGAATCTGTCTTCACTCTTCCGGTGCTCACCGCTCAGGGCCAGCCTCAGGTCAGACACATTTCTGATTCACTCATGCGTCAGCTTTTTCACACTTTTCTTCATTTTGCCTTGCTTTTACTTAAACGTATACATTGCATACTTTATCTGCCTGAATGTGAGGCTAGTAAAGTGAATTTACTGTATATTGAAGTACACTGTACATTGCTGAACTATCTCAGTGTTTCTGTAATAGAAATATGATTATGCAGCTAGGCGAACAAACAAAGTGAACAAAGTTTAACTTACCACTTATTCTCATTTTCAGAACAGTCTATAAAACAATTGATTGATTAAGGAATATTATCAAAACCTGTACACAGCATCATGCACAATGTGGTGTTAGTAGAAACCTGGCATCCATTACGCAAAAAATGAAATTGAATATTATTATTTTCATTATTATGTTTATTTCATTTTATTGCAGTTATTGTCAGTAGCAGTATTTCAGCTTAGCTGTACTCTCAGAAACAATTTTAATAGTATAACTAATCCGACTCTCTCTCTCTCTCTCTCTCTCTCTCTCTCTCTCTCTCTTGCTCTCTTTTTTATGTTGCATTTTGTATTATTTTCTATACTCCTCTGCCAGAGAACACACAGAGAACACTCTGACTGGCCTTGCTAGGTGACATGTCATCTCCTACTCATTCACTTGAGGCTAATGTGAATCCCACAGACACAGAGCCATACTGATCTATGCCACTGATCTTTATGCATTCTGTGCATTTTGTAAACTTGTTCAGATATTCAGCACAATATGAAGAACACAGTGCAGCAGTGTCCTTGCTGCGGGTTACATGTAAACATCCCTATGTATTGCATAAGTAGCAATGACCGCCACCTGCCCTGGAATGTGTGTTCTGGCATGTTAGTGTGTGTGCATGAGTGTGTGTGGAGACAACGGGAATGGCCTGGCATGCTGGTCCTGTACCATCTGTGCCCAGGATGTGCTGTGGCATGTCTCCATGTGCAGGACGTTCTATAGCCAATCATATAGTAGTCACATAGTATGAGCTGCAAAATAAAGAAAATTCTGTATTTTAAAATACTTTTTACAACTATATGAGATGTCTGACATTAACATTAACAGACTAAATTAATGTTTGTATGTAAATATTCAATGAACTTATATTTGACTAAGATTAATGTCCATACTCTTATCTAACCCCTCTTATCTTACCCCTTGTGAACGTTTTGCCCTTCACAAAACACATATAAATCCAGTTTTGCTGTTCAAAAATTTGTGCCGATTTCACTTGAAGCACTTTTCTTACATCAGAACTTGCTTTTTACTGCTGCATTTTATTTTAATTTCTGAGTGAAATATCCTTACAATCTGTATTCGTTTGCATGATTAGAATGTCAGTGTGCTGTGTAATTGCCCCATGCGATTAAGCTGAAGAGTGAATCGATGCTGACTGGAAAAGTCACTGTCACTATTGACCTTCGTGTGAGCTCTGGGTTGCCAGTGTTAGTGACATTTCGGCAGCGGCGCTCTCAGGGGAAAGGCACTCATCTGTAGCAGCCCATCTTTCACTCCTGATGTCTGCTGACTTCAGCTGCACACACTTGGCATGCAAAACTCAGGATAATTATTTAGTATTCACAGACCTACACAGGATACATTCAGACAGCAATTGTGCTTCAGAAATAGTTATTAGTCCTTATTAGTTTATTTTATGATGTAACAGGATTTTAAACAGGTGTAGTTAAAGTAGCAGAGTCATTCATTCAGAGTCATTGTGGAGTTTATTATGAGAGTCATAACTGCCAACATCTGTTTCTCTCCAGCTTGGCTTGACCACTGTCCCCCCACACTTTGAACTCAGGACCCCATGCCCTCCACCTCTTAACCAGTTCTTTGCTGTGCACCATTTCCTCCAGTGTTTCTCTCTCCCACCAAACATAGGCCAGCCTCAGGGTGCTGTGCCAAGCAGCAGGCCAAAGCCCAGTGCCCGCAGGGAATAGGCCATCTGCTAGCCATGCCAGCCCTGCTGGTCTCCCCACCCATGCAGAGCCAGGCAGGCGCCATACACACTCACACCTCATCTCTGAACAACAGCATTACCCTCAGGGCCCAACAAGTACTATGACAGCTTGCCATCTCCAGCGCCACTCTACCCACAGATCCAGCGATACAGACTGTAATTTAGACATAGAAACAGACTTGGAATCCTTTCTTGTTTTTCCTGCTAGTCACATTGTACTTGTACATTGTACATTGCATAGTCCTGGCAGACTGGCAGTCACATGGCTTTCCCAGCTCATGATTGCTTGTTATTCTGTGTTTGATATATATTCTTTGCATACTACTACCTACATACTACATACTACTAATCTACTAAGCCTGTAATTGAGATTTAGATTCATATGATTAAATGATGCAAAAGAAGACTTTACTCTTTCAAACACAAGACATACAAACATAATTAAAAAGGTAATTTTATGGAACATGATATGCATTGGTTGCTGAGGATATCACCCCCAAATCAGCTTTAATTACTGTTTCTGGTAAATCAATATGTCCTGTGGGAAATGTGCAGATTTCACAGCCAGGATCACTTGAGGAGCAGCCAGTGTGGAACCACTGCTTCCTGTTCCTGGGTCGGGACTGCACCACTGCCTTCACTCCGGGAGCAGCTTTGGTACTTGAGTACTATCCTACAGCTACAGGTACAGACTACACAGACCAATGGGATGTGTGCTGTAATATTGCTGACATTTAGCGAGAGAAACAATATGACCTCTGTCCTTATATCTCTAATATTCCTTATGGAAAGAAATTACCAGCTGCAAAAATAATTAAATGTTATTGTGCTGCAGTGGGTCAGTTTGGATGTCTTCTCATCTACAGTTTATTACAAAATGTGAATACACTTAGGGCAAAACAAAGAAGACAAACAAATGTAATTTATACCAACAAAACATTTAGTGTGTAAGGTTTCACACACATTGCTTTAGTAATACAATAAAGATTAAAGTTTGCACATTTTGTCAATATGATACAAATGTGTGGCAGAATGGGAAAACCCTTTACATGGTGAAATTTTGACATTTTCTACCATATATAGTCCTGAACTTTAATATCTTTCTCTTTTGCCTGTATCGCAGCCAGACGTAGTTATAACAATTTAGGCTGGTTAGCCCCAAAGGTGAATAGGGAGAAAATTGCATGAAAAAAATTCCATTCTTATTGCTGTGCATGGGCATTGCAGACATTTTGACAGTCTGTATCTGATGCACGTTTCACTGCAGCATGTAGCTATCCAGCAAGTTGATGAAAGCCTGACATGGAAATTGCACTTAGCTTGCAAGGTTTTCAAAGACATCTTTAGACACACTGCCTGTATTTAGAATTGTGTTAAGATGGCTCCTTACTCAAAGGAGTAGGAAGATAGCCTGAGCAAGATTTAAAATAAAAAAAATAAATAAATAAAATTCCATGTTGTTTTGTGGAAACATGTGTATGATTTCCTAAAGTTGTTCTTTTATATTATATTTTGGCAGAAAATCCCAATTTTTGACCAAAACCTTATTTTTTTTTGTCAGTTTGCCAGAATTTAGTCACAGCAACATTTTTTTCCAACCCACCACACAAATAATATAGTGTATTCTGATATAGTGTATTCCCTCCCTTTGCCTATATAACTGCCTCAAACATTACGCTCATCAGTACCTCTCAGTACCTTTTTCTATGCTTCCTTTCCCTTTTCTTTTTGATTTATTGTTTATAAATCTGCCAGATGTCATATTGCTTTCTTCATATCAGGTCTGGATACCAAGACGATCAAACTCATTTTTCTGTTTTCTGAAAACAGAATGTTTTCTGAATCCCAATTTTCTGTTGGGTTTATTTGCTTTAGATTGTCATCTTATTGAAGAATGCACTTACATTTTACTTCATTTTTGTTTCATATAATATATTGTGCCATATTGTGAAGAATTTATTGTCATATTTCTATAATAGTTAGAATTTAGAATACATTTCACCAGATATTAATGAGACTCAATGCAAGATATTTCTTTTCTAGTAATGAATACCATGAACTGGCACCTGAGGAACCCTGTAGCGTTTTCAGCCCTGAGTCTAAACCAGCAACTCTACAGCAGCCTAATGTCTGAGAGAGGCCAGAAAGGCTTGAGACTGCAGTGTCTACCTCTACAGGTGAGCAAAGAAGATTTTTCTTTAATTCTTGTCCAATTCTATTGCTAGGATTTTTACTATATTGGACTATATTGGTCCATGTATGTATATCGATCTTATTGCTACCAGTGAGAGATTCTTGGAATTTTCCCAGTTTAAAGCTGTCTTCTCAAAAGTTCTCGCCTTTTTGATCTCACACTCTTTAAAACAAATAGTCAATTTAATATTAATGGTGTCATATATATGCTATGATGCACAGGGTGGCTCACTGCAGACCATTTCAGACACGTTACCCTCCATCAGTCTTGTGCTGCGTCTCATTGGCTCAGAGGTTTGTAAACAAGAGCAGTCTCCACCAATCAAATTATACCTGTTACCCATGTCTCTATCTATGTGTTCACAAGTAATCTTTATATTTACATGACAATTTCATGTGCCATTTTTTTGCTAGTAGCCAAAACTACATTTTACAAACATAGTAAAGGCTTAAATATGTGGCATAGGTTTAATGTTTCACATTATGGTTATTGAAACTAATAGCAATAACATACATGGCTGAATAATGCCTAATGCAGGAAATTTGTTTTCCTAATATACCGATTTACAAGAGCATCATCTTCATTTGCAGCATAACAGGATCTCTTAGCTGCTTTATGCGATTACAAAATGACCTGATGCTCACAAATCCATCTATATGCAAGTCTGGTACAATAAGAAACCTGAATGTGACAAGCTGCATACACTACACACACACACACACACACACACACACACACATACACACATGCACACACACAGAGCCCACAGTGTGAAGAGGGTAGTAAAGCTGTTTTATTGCCCTTTAATAATTTCTATACAGCATTATTATCTTAATGCAGCCATTTTTACAGGCTGCAGGGGACAGGGAGCAGTTTACTGGCGCTCTCTGGAGCACTCTTAGTCACAGTATCCATCTCCATCTGTCTCTCCTTCTCTCCCTCCCTTTACTAACCCCTCATTCCTCCTCAAAAGCTGTTTTATGGGATTGTTCTTGTGACTTAGATTGATTCGCACTGTGATTATTAAATTATTATTCTTATCCTATAACATTTGAACCTTTAGTTTTAACTGTTATTATTGTTGTAAGTCTTTAATTATTTTTAAGTCTTTAATTACTTGCATTGCCTTCTTTTAGGCAATATTTAATAATAATTTCTATTATTATAATATATAATATATTGTCTTGTTTTCTTCTGAGAGTGTTTTCCACATTTGTAACCTCACAGTGTTGATTACATCAGCTAATTTGTTTACTCTGTCTAACACACCAGTTAGAATTACTCTGATTGTAACGATTAAACGATTATTGTGCCCTTAAGGAAAATATTTTCAGCACTGTTTTAATGTTTATAATCAGCTCTAAATTTTAAAGTAATGCCTTAAGATTTTTCTGTGTGGTGCCCACATACGTGCAGTGTAAAGCTCCAGATCTGTTTGTCAGCCCCAGAGGAGGATGAGGGTGGGTGTCTGTGAATGTGGGTTTGGGTGCTGGAGTGTTAATTGTGTGTGAGAGTTGGATCTAAGATAATGCAGACATGATGGTGTGAAGTGAACAGAGACAACAGATGAGGAAAGACACTAAAGAGTGGAGGAGGAACAGGAGGAGAGAAACAGGCCTGAGTTCTCTACAGGCTATTGTGTGGGCGTCATATGTCAGGAAGAACAGGTAGCTGAAGGATCATACACAAGGAAAATGTATATATATATATATATATATATATATATATATATATATATATATATATATTATTTATTTATTTATTTTTTTATTTTTTTAACAGCTTGACAGAATGACAATTTGTCTCTACTAAGGCCACTAATTTAGGGTCAAATGAGAATGAAGATGGCAAAATGTGAATGTATATTTCCATTTTTTTATCATGTACTTCAACATTATTTTATGTCTGCTAGATTTCAGAGCACTTTAGCAAAATGGAAGGAGTAAACAGGTCATGTTGAGCCACAGTGTAAACTGAAGCTTATGAAGGAAGGCACAGAGAAAGGGATGAGCGAAATGAATTGTTTGTTTTTTTTACGATCCTATTTTTCCAGTTATAGATGAGTGGTCCCATTTGTGCTATAAACGTAGAGGAAATCACTCGGACAAGTGTTATTGCAGCAGTGAAGAATTAATGGGTTTTTTTTTTTTTTTGCTCCTGTTCTTGGGTACCAGTGGCTGCTGCTGTTCAGACTCTATGTAATTATCTTTCTGGCTACTGCCATGGTTATGATTGCAGATGTAAAACGAGAGAACAGGAAGGGGCAGAGCAGGTGTGTGTGAATAAGTGCATGTGTGTGCATAAGTGCGTGAGGGGGTGGGTGATTGGGTGGGTGCACATACACTGCCTTGCAGATTAATTCACACTCTTGCCAGCCTCATGCAAGTTGAGATATGCTTTTCATTAAAACAGAATTGTCTTAGATTGATTCATTACCTGATGGCCTGATGTGTTATTTAGTCTTACAAGCATGAGACATCTATATGGCTCAGATATTGTACATCACCCTGCTGATTTTCATTCACACATCCTTAAATTCACATTTGTCAAGGCCACTATTTTAGGGGCAGTAACATAATCTCAGATTGTATTTCAGATTGTATTTACTTTTTTGTGTGTGTCTGTAGACCCTGCTGGGCAGTGATGTACGGCGCCAGGCAAACAGGTGCTCCCATTCTTCCCAATGTCAAATTACACATTAGCTTCCAGAATGATTCTGACAACCTGACAATTGCAGAAATACAGACATCTGTTGTGTGTAAAAGGACTGGCAAGACAAAGTTTGAATTCAAATGTGTATCCCTTTCATCCATTCTAGGATCTACCCTGTCATAAAATGCATCATTTTATAGATGAAACCAGGTGTGTTTCTCCGAGTCAGATAGATGAAAATGTAAGGTTCTGGGTTATCCGGTATTAAAAGTTGAGACATGGAACTGAGTAAGACAAAGGAGGAAGAGAAGGCTGAAGAAGAATGCTGGTTGGGAGACATGACAGTGTTACAGTATAATGCTGCCCAGAACTTATAGCATGGCTAAGTTGATATGTCAGAGGAGTCTATAGGAAAAAAGACTTTTTCTGCAGTGACTTGCTCATTCAGTGCTTAAAAAAAAGACAAACTGGTGTTTGCTAGAGGTTTGTGTGCTGGTGTAAATGGCATGTGCACATATTGTGTCTAAGCTCATGCTCGCCTCCATGTGTGTGCCCGTGTTTTTGAGGCACACTCACTTGCTTGACTAATGAGGTGGACTGAGCCGGGGCATGGGGGGTTGAGCCATGTCTTTGTCAGACTGCACACACTTGTGCTTCCCCCTCATGCTGTGCTCCCTTCTCCCAGGGGAGGCCTCTGAAACCTGTTAATTGAATCAAGTGCACATGGTGCCTCCCTAGCCCTGAGCCTCAAAAGAAGCCAGATCCGGGCTTTGATGCTTTGGCTCAGCACTATGGACAGAGCCCAGAGACTTGCTGCTGCAACTGGTTGCTGCTTCTGGAGTGAAGAGGCATTCTGGGTGTGTGGCATGTGGTCCTGAGGGCTGTTAATAAAGCTCTTGAATTTGCTTACAGTCTGTGCAGTGTGCTGAGGATGCATGTATAGAATTAAAAACAACATGTACAGCACAATACAACTGTTGCCTCTGCTCATTACCGTTTGGGAGAAGTGTAAAGAATACGGATGAGCAGCAGCTCAATGAGACTGTGATAAATGATTCTGCCCTGTTGCCATTTGTTTTTGACACGGCTGGTGCAGGAGGTCAATCGTGTGTGTCTGGGGAGAAGCACTCAGGTGGGAAAGGAATGACAGAAGAATGTTAAACAGGACAAAAGTATTGTGTGTGTGTGTGTGTGTGCATAGCTTATGCTTCATGTCTCAGCTGCCTTTTTACCCCAGTAACCAGAAAGACATGTTGTTCACAAAATTAGTGTGGCTGTATTCATGCTATCTTTAACACATATAATTTGTTAGTTTGTGTAAATTATTTATTAAGATTTCTTTTTATTATTAGATATTTTATTTTTATGTATTGTATTTGTTCCGTTTACATAATTTACTTTTACATATTTTATTTTATTTTACGTGCATTTGTAATAGCATCAGGAAAATATGTTTAGTATTTAGTGTAAAAAAAAAAAACTTAAATTTTTGGAGTAAAAGGAATGAAAATCACTGCGTTTCCATTCAGTGCACTTTGTTGTTTTTTTATGTATTGATTATTGAAAATATTTATTCGTAATTATTGTTAGCATTGCACTGGCATTTTATCCTTGTTTGTCAGGAGACAAAAGGACATTTAGTTTGACAGTGAAGAGGGATACAGTATATAGACACTATATAGAGTTATGTTAAATTATTTTTATATGAACATATTTTTATTATTTTTAATTAGATTTTTTTCCTAGTTTTAGGGACTTCTTATAGGATACACACATTTATTCTAATTTTTTTTTTGCAACAGTTACATCAGTGAAGTATAACCTTATTTACTTCCTGTCCAGCGGGATGAGTAAAGTAGACCTGGATAAGAGACTAAAATGTAATGTGATGTAATTATGTACAACAGCTGGATCAGTTCTGCTGATGTGCATCCGCTTATAATTACATTAGTTTGGAGTCTGGAAGCCCATTTCCAGCACACAGTGCCCATTTAGGGTAGAGTGCTAGTTGATGGAGCTTGGGTTTTAGTCTGGCAGCCTCTGCTCTCCTGGGCCGTAATTCTTTGCCCAACCCTCAGTGTCAATTATAGCTGCATGACCCACCTCTGAAAGGCTTTTATTTCAAGGTTATCTAGGGTGTCTCTTTCTGCATTAGCTCTTTCTTGGCTCTTTCTGTGTGGTCAGCCATGCAATTCAACAGTGTAGATTAAAAAGACATTGTGCCATAACTGTTTGTATTGAATAGCAGTACAGAGCTATCTTGTTTCCTGTACAGATAATTCAGTGTGTATGTATGTGTGTGTGTGTGTGTGTGTGTGTGTGTGTGTGTGTGTGTGTGTGTGTGTGTGTGTGTCCATTTGCCTGCTTATCTCTTTGTTTTATAGCGTCCAGACTCCACCCTGAGCCAAGTGGACTGCAGTCTGCTTCCCTGTGTGCAACTGGCGCTCCAGGACAGGATGAGTTCTTCTCTGCTCTTGTTGATGGAGAACTAGAAGTTCCTCATACAGTGCTGGAGTTGGAGCAGGCAGACAGTGGAGACAATTCTTCCCTTACAGAAAACCACACCCTACACCAGTCCACTGTGAGTTTCCCCCACTCTCCACTGCACTCCTTTTCTCCTCCCCTCTCAGACCACCACACCCTCCTTCAGGCTGCTATGAGTCACATCCATGCAGCTCTCTTCACTTCTCAGCTACCTCTCCCTCTTGTCCTCTCCACTCCTTCCTACTCTCAGTGTCTTTTGTCCCCTTTCAGAAAACCACACCCTGTTGCAAGTTTCCCCTCCCCCCGTCCCCATTTGCTCTACTCCGCCCATTGTGGTTTGTGCATATCAGTTATATTGACTGAGTATGGTGATGATGATACCATGTAACAGAACCAATCTCTGTAGTAATTAATAAGCAATTGTGTAGGTGATGTTCATTTAAACAAAACTGGTTAAAGAGTTCTTCACCTTGTCCCTTATATGTATGCATAACCCTACAGCAAATGGTTTCCCTTTCAGAGACAGTTCCGACTAGAAAAGTCAGGAACACTTAACTACCCAAATAACCCATGAGGAACCCTTTTTCTAAGGATATACTTCAAAATGTTATGTAGGATTAATGGTATATAGAGCTACTATGTCTGTATTCTTTCAGCACTAATTAGGGTGACATAATTGCGTGCACATGCATACCCATGCTCCTTTTAAATTTTGCTTGATATTCTTACAATACTTCATCCTCAGACAGATTGAACATTCAATATTTGGCATTATCCCTGTATTGATTGGGAACACAGTGGCTGTCGATGACTGCGAGTATGAAGCTGGTCAATATTCACCCTGAGTACACATTTCGAATTCATCAAGTCACCTTATATTGTATTGATTCTTTTCAGATTGAATGCCTTGAAAAGAATCTTCCCGAGCCTTTTTCTAGCAGTCTAAAACAATGGCAGCCATCAAAGATAGAGGCGATCAAGGAAAATTACTTCTTTGTCCATCCTTAAAGAACAGACAGTAGGAAAAAGCAAAGTAGTGCTTTTCTGCTTCTGTCTAACTACTGACAAAAAAACAGTTGACTTTTATAAACCACTTTCCTCAAATAAAATGCTTCTGAAAGATTAAAGCGTTTGTAAAGCATTAGTTACCAAACTCCTTAATATAAGCCTATATTGGACTTCAGTCTTGCTTGTGATAAATCATTTATGTATTTTTTATTGGCGGGCTTGTGTGGTTTTCCCAGCAGGAATGGCCTGGGTTTCAGATGTAGAATAATGTATGCAGTCCTTGCCAACTAGCACATGAATGTACTGTTATTTACACACACATGAACATGCACACAAACATATAGATATAGGTATCTGTGCTGTGCTCCTATGGGACAGGGCACTGCAGCAGTGTGAGGGTGTCTGCTTTGCTGTCTGTCTGTCTGTCTGTTCTACTGGCTCACTGGCCTCAGGGTGGAGTGTCCCAGCTGTACATGCCCACAGTGCCATCTAGTGGTTGGTTGGAGTTTAAATGATTTTGTTGATTTATTGTTTTTTCAGAGAAGTCTTGATTCAGCTTCTTTCCTGTGTTGATGTTTCTAAGAGAGAACTGCTGATTTTAAACAAAACATGAGCCCCTTTTTTTCTGNGCTCTCACATTTTCATCATTCTTTCATGGATGCTGTCAGGAAAGCTGTATGCTGGAGTGCACCTTTTAGTAGTGCCATGCAAAACACTACTACAACTGCAAGCAAAATCTCTGTTTTTGGAGCTTGATTGTTTTTAGACCAATGATTCTCAACTATTCACTTTAGTTTCTGGATGTCATCTCTCTAACCCAGTCAACTGTCCTCTGCTCATTACACAAGTCCATGTTTTTCATGGTTTTCAGCCAGGATTATAACAAAGTCATTAAGGACAGGTTCAGATGAGTCCAGCAAAATCAAACTGCTGGATGTACCATGTGCAAAGCCAACACATTGCTGGCCTTGAGAGACAGTGGCAGTCAAGCTGTAATGTGTGTGTGTGTGTGTGTGTGTGTGTGTGTGTGTGTGGGTATGTGTGTGAAGGAGCAGCGTGGGAGGATGCTGGAGGTAGGAGGGAAGGTTGAAGCTATAGATTTGTGTGAAAGAAGAGAACACAGTCACAGACTCAAGGCTGATCTTTGTTGAGAATCCCTGCAGGTGCTTTCATCACCATGTAACCTTCAAGCATAGAGTCTCTAGTGATGGCTTTATATGCATTTATAAACTCACCCAATTCTGTTGTTAATCTTAAATTTTGGCTTACAATTTAAATAGGAGTTTAAAATTTACATTTACAATTTGATTTGAAATAGAAATGCACTTGTCTGTTTGCAATAAATTTAATGTCTCACTAGCTGTCCTGAGACAGCTTCATTAGCACCTGTGTTATCGCTTGTGTTATTTACTGCTGTTTGCAGAGCAGTGCTGGTAATGCAGAGCTCCTGCTCCTGTCTGATAACAGTCTCTTGCGACTCACAGAGGAGAGCAGTGAGAAACTGGTTTGCCTCTTTGGACTTGCTTTGAAGCACCAGGGATGCTGCCGTATCCATTTACAGCAGCTGTGTAGTGTTGAGAGAGAGAGAGAGAGAGAGAGGTGGGGGGTGGGGGTTGGATATTGAGACATTGAACAGGACACCCTTCTATTATTATCAATTATGCGTATGCTCTCTTCCTCATCTCAAGCTCATAGATGGACTCCTTCACAGTCATACTGTCCTACTTTTCACTTGTATTGTCTGTCCTCCAACACTATCTCCTTCATCTTAACACACTCTGAGCAGACTGTAAATCGGAAGAAAGACATCAGCAGGATAAAGGAAGGGTCAAAGGTTATGAAAAGATGCAGATTATTGTGGAATTTATATTATCCTGGTCTTTTGTATGTGTTTGTATGTGTTTTATGGTTATTCTCTATTCCATCCTGAGCAGTGAAAATGTCTTTCTGCTCTCTACTGATATGCACACTAGTGCCCAAGCAATTTATCAGGCAATTATTTGTTCCACTGGCTTTGTCTTTTGGGGTATGATTGCATCACTGAATGTTTTTATTCCTCCACAGTAATGGCTGTAGGCAGGTTTGCATTAGTTTTATGATCTGCATCTATTATCTCTGAAAGACTTGGATGTGCAGTGATGTTTTCAGCCTATATGGAGTTTTATGGAGTTGCTCACTAACCTCTGCATATATAACCTAAAGTACTGCATCAGAAAAGGAGTCACAGAATAAATCAGTGCTGCTAGTAAACATTCTCTGATCAGATTTCAATCTCACTCACACACCCCAACCCCCTAACACTATCAGTTTCCCAAGCAAGATGGAGTCTATGTCCTGGCCTGAGCTGCCCTTACTGCCTGCGTGTGAGGGTGTGTGTGTGTTCTGTATATGCACTAATAGACATGCTTCCCAAGTCTTTATTTTTATTTCCATTGTAGTGCTTTTTAAAACTTAGTTTCAGGTAAACAGGTACAGCCAATGCCGACACATTTTCAGGCATATCTAGCTAGGGGAACCATATGCCTGTTGGGCATAAAGAACATTAAGTGTTTTTCTGTTCAGGTTGGTGTGTGTAAATGTCTCTCTCAGTGTAGGTCATTATGCCATGCTTGTACTATACTTTGAAAAGGTCACAGAAGCCCTGTGGGAAGAAATGGGTGCAAATAGTGAATGTGTTCCGGTGGCTTGCATGGTACACCAGCGTGGTGTCACACTTGTAAATTCATAAGAATTCATATAACTCAATTTGTATAAAAAGAAACATGGTTTTAGTTTAGGATTAATGGCTATGTCAGTGTTCAAACATTGCCTTAACAACTTAAGAAATTTAACCACATCATCTCACTTGTTTGAATTTGTAAGCAATGAATGATTTGCTATCTTCATTAAGAGTAGCAGTGATTTGTATGAAGATATTAATGCATATGTTTTAGGCACCACTGTGTTGCAGCAGGTAGCATTTCCACCTCACAGCTCCATGATGTCCGATTCAGTCCTGTGTGTGCCTGGCTGCCTGGTGCCCTGTGATGAACTGACATCCCATCCAGGTTGTATTTGGCATCACACCCACTGCATGTTACTGGGATAGGCTCTTGATCCACCACAATCATGATTAGGATAAAGGGGTTACTAAAAATGAGTCAGTAAGTAGGTATGTTTTGTTATTGTGATGTGTCAATACATCAGACACTTCCCAATTTATTATCACCTACAATGGATTTGTAGTAGAGTAGCAAGGCAAAAAATATCCACACTGCAAAAGCTGGTATCTTACCAAGTGAAAATATCTTGACTATAGTCAAATTGATCTAGTATTTACTATTACTATTCTACATTTTTACTCATTTTAAGCTTTATATTTTCTTATTCTATTGGCAAATAATTGTACTTCTTTCAAAAAAAAATTCTAGAAATTTTTCTAGACTATTTCAAGCTTGAAATTATTAAAATAAAATCTAGAAATAGGCTTAATAATCTTAGATTTGGTTTATGGTAATCTTATAATAGGAAATACTAGATATACTAGTTTCACTATATAGTTTCACTTGCTAAGATGTCATTTTTTGCAATGCAACTGAGAAGCTATTGTTGATGAAGAGGAGATAAATACATTGTTGATGAACATTGTTGTCTTCATTGTTGAGGAAGAGGAGATAAATACCCAGATTCATTTTTATAATATATTTTGTTATGTTTCTGTAATGCAAATGTTAAAATTTTCTTTGGCATTACATGTTTCATTCAGGATAAATATGAACAGTGGTTGGGGTTTTGCACTACAAATGTTTTTTGCATCTTAGTCAGCCACATGTCCTTCACCAAGCCTGCTGTCCTTGACACGCACATACCATTCACACGTCCAAGCAGCCACACACACAAATCCCACTGATGTGTTTCCATAAGTGCTGACCAGGCAGGTTACTGACGGGCCTTGGCCTAAACTAATAATCTAAACCAAACAATAGAGTGCAGATTGATTTAAGGCATGGTAATGTTGTTTCAGATTATTAAAGATAAATTAGGATCAGTCATTGGACCTCACAAGTTCATGCTCACAGTTCAGTCAGGTCATTTTATATGATAAATTCAATTACAGAAGCTGTCTCATGCAAGTAAAGTTAGTTATTTGAGACCAGTGCCTCGTCAGTCAGGTCCACACTGTATTTCTGCTGTAGGGTGCAGGATGCAGAGCAGAGGGATCATTTCTACATCTTGATAAAGGATGATGATTTCTCAAAGCTTTTAAGAATTAATGTAGTATAGGATGATGCCTGATATTTATATGAAATTCATATTTAAATACCAGTTGTAATAAAAAAAAATGAATATCTTCTGTATTAAATTTTATTCTGATAGTTTAAAAGTGAAAGAGTATAATTCAATATGTTTGCATATTTTGTAAATTGTAAATATTTGGCAAATCAGAAAAAAAATTGTAAGGATTATTTTAAAAAAATGCAGTGATATATATTTTTCTTCTGTGTAATAACTGCAGGGCAACTGTCTAAACTATAAAGCACTCTGCTTTAGGGCTTTGGGGACGTGATGAGGCAGCGGCTCTGTTTCCCTGGTTTAATATATATCTTTATTTTTAATTTAACATATATATTTGAGATAACAAAATAAACATGACATAAATGCTATAGGTGACAAGAAATGCAACTATGTGTGTCACAGATGAGAAACAGAAATGGGCTAAAAATCAGAAAGGATTATTGCCAAGCAGAAATGGAACGAATAAATATGAGTACTGGAAAAGGTAAAAAGGATGACTTGAGGAGGAGAAGGGAAGAGAAGGTGCAGACAGAGCCCAGGAGCACCAGTGAGGGAGCCTCTGGGGACATAACCCTGTTCTGACGGGCTAATTGAGCTCTGTGTGGCAGCGACAGACTCAAGCCTGTCAGTCTTCTGAAGGCCCATTTGCTGCATTTAGCAGGCTGTGTCCTGAATACTGATGTAGTGATGACAGAGGCAAGCCTCCGAGCATAGAGCTCACAGAGCACAGCAATCAGCTCAACAGCTGGTGTCATAGCACTCATATGCTTTCTCTCTCTCTCTCTCTCTCTCTCTCTCTGTCTTTTCCTCTGTCTATTTGTAATTGAACCACTAAATGTGACATGAACACAATGTTCTCTTAAATAATAACATCTCTTTGTGATTTAATGGATAATAAGGAACATTTACTTCTATATTTATTTCATGGGTTTGCCTAACTATTGCCTGCCTTTTCTTCTAGTGTTCTCAGATCTCTCTTATTTCCTCCCTCCTTCCCTTCCTCTTCTCTCTATCTCAGATGCAGGGAGGATGGAATTAATTATTAATCATGGATTAAATCAGACAAGTACTGTATAAACTGTCTAATTATCATGTCCACTTCAAAAAGAATCCTTTGCTAAACAAAAAGTCTAACACATATAGTATGGTTACTATGTTGTGCATATGGTTCTTCTTTCACGCCTGACAGATTGGGTTGTTAAGTATTTGCATCTATGAAAATGTGCCATTTGTGACTAGGTGTCTCAGAGGTCGCTATTGGCTGCGTTCTCATTGCAAGAGAAGGACTATAGGGTCCGTTTCTTCACTGTCGCTATGCAACCTACCAGCCCTTGGGGAACTGTGGTCATGTGGTCTCACTCACATTAATCTGATTGGTGGCTGCCATTCACTTGAAGAAACATAACACTGCTCTGGGTGTGCTTATGACTAAACTGAGGCATAAAATATGAGACACAAAGTGATCAGCATTCCAGGAACTGTCATTTTAACAGGAATAGTACTCATGGTTTTCAATCTAAATAATAATAAGTTGGAATTGCAGGACTAAAATGTAAAATCTATATCTACAGACAGTTGAATTAATGGGTTATTGATTTGTGTCATGGGGAGAAGAACATCTTGTATTCAGAAGCTAACATTTGTCTTGCTGTGCTGCCAGCCAGAGTCAGAATAAGGAACAAGGCCTTCACAGCATGATCGCAGAACTCGCTCATCAATCTTCTTCTTCTGCACAAACGGACCATTCATTAGCAGATGATGAAGGCGGGGCAGGGACTTTCATTGGGCTTTAATGATTTAACCTGGATTTTCAAATGCCTCTTTAATAATAAAAAAAATATTCTATCTCTTTACTGGAAGAAAAATGTCTTCTTTACAGCACATAGCTCATTGAAATTAAATCTGAACAAAGATGATAGCTGGAAGTCACTGTAGTTATGGGTGTTGCTAGGCAAGGCCTGTGTTGTAGAAACAGCCTCGTTTCAGCGGCTGTACTTACATTATGTCTATGATCATTCTCTTTCCCAATCTTACCACTCATAATATTTAGAAATCCCAAATATAATGCAGAGCTCTAAGGAACCGCAGGTCCTTCCTGCCAGTGCACAGGTATGCTGCCAGTAGAGAGTGTGTACAGTAGGCTGGGGTTGGTAGAAGCTGACTTGTTTTGAGAATTTGCTATTAATTCTTTAAGATTGTAAAATTGTTCCTAGATCAGCAGTTAATTTCTACATGGGGAAGTCAAACGCACTGGTGTTTGTTTGCAAGGGCTGGGCTGTTTTTAGTTACAGGGATTTGTCAGTGTCGGCATATAACATCATAAAACAGAAGTGAATTTTGTTACTTGCAGCTAAGACTGAATTTGACCGCAGGTTTGAATCTTACTAAAAGAGGAGTAAATATATAACTGGATTTGCTATAAAGGTGGACTATATTTGAGTAGTCACTAAATATGTTTTACAGGCACTTCACAAGAGCTGTAAGTATGAGTGAAGCTGGGAAAAAATACTTTTATTCAAAATGTAAAATGTTTACATGGTTAGTTCAATTACTGTACGTTAAGAAAGCAGTATGCAAGTGGTTATATTTGTATGGTCATACTCTATAAATGCATATATTTCCAGGTTTCTTTCAAGACAAAGTGTAAATTACAGATTTTCTACACAATGTATTTATATTTGTACATCAATTATATCTACGTAATAAATGGTGGTTTGAGGATCTGCTTGCTGTCTGTGGGTCTGTCCAGCTCCAGAGGGATGGATATGATTTGCCAGCCTATGATGCCCTTGCCCAGATCCTCCCAGAATATCAGCACATCTTCAAAACACCCAAAGCTCCTCAAATGAGCAAAGGAGAACCAAAAGAACAGAAGAAGTCCAAGAGGTCCTTAGAGCTCAACCAAACATTTGAAATCCATGCTTCACACGAGAGGTGAACCGCTTTGATATTAACTTTAGCCATATTCAGTTATATTGTAATTTCGTCCTGGAGTTGTTTTTGTTTGCAATTTTGATTTTTTTTTAGGATATTGTTTTTGGAAATATTTCAGACTCCCAGTGCCTACTGTTCAGGCTGATGATCCACATGCTGCAGAGATTACTGAACACCAGACCAAAGTGAGTATTGCACATTGCACCCACTGAGTGATTTAATACCCTGTATGATTCCATTGCCCTTATGCTGATCTCAGCTTCTAAGCATTAACTACCAGCCTCCACCTAACAACTAAACATTAGCATTAGACACTATACCATACTGTATTGTACACTAATGTTATCTGCAATTATTCGCAAGTACTTGCACTGTACTGCATTATCTGTCATTACTTCAGTTATTTATATCAGACTGTTATCTGCACATTATTGCTATTCGCACATCTGAATTTTATCCACTGTATGTATCCACTGCATCATATTGCATGCATCATGCTGCTTATCTCTACCTTTATACTGTTTATCTACTAACTGCACCATAATTCTTATTTATTTAATTTAACTTAATTGCAATTCGCATTACTAGTAAGCATCATATTGTTTACCTTTACCTGTATACTGTTAACTTATTGCCCCATAATCGTGTTACCTCATTTAACGTATTTGCTCTTTGCACTGCTGGTTGGATGCTAACTGCATTTTGTTGTCTCTGTACTCGTACTCTGACAATGACAAAAAAAAAAGTTGAGCCTATCCTAACCTTACCTATACAGATCATATAGTTCCATCTGAAAAGCTCTTTCAACTGAGTACATTGACTTCTATCTGACAAATTGTGGTGCCTAGGATTTTTAATATCTCTAAAAAACTCAATATTTCTGCAAACCTCCAGTATGTTCTCTAAAGAGATTCTTTTTTTGTCTCATTTTTCTCTGTCACCGGGGACATACAGCCACTGCTTGAATAGATTAACATTTACACACATTCCATTATGCAGCAGCATGAATAAGAATATTGATCGAATTTAGGCATGGGTTTATTATTATTCTCGTGTTTTGGGGAAACAAAAGAAGTAGCCACAGGCAGGCAGGATGTTTAAACCACCAGACACCAGAGGTACAAATTAAATGGAGAGAATATATTGGCATGACTTCATCAGCATGCAATCATCACTGAACCCGCAGAGAGAGAGAGAGAGAGAGAGAGAGAGAGAGAGAGAGAGACAGAGAGAGACAGAGACAGAGACAGAGAGACAGACCTCCTCATGTTTTTTGTCCTGGAGCTACAGTAGGTGCTGTGTGGGCTCCTGGTGGTCTTCCCTCTGAACTCTCTCAGTAGGTGCTCACTATTTCTCTCTGTCCTCCTGCTCTTCTCCTTCTTCTTTATCCTGCTTACTATTCAATCTTTTATTTTACAGAAATAATATAGCTTTGCACAGGCACCTCATTAGATGCCACCCCTCCAAATCTCTCCCCTCTCCCAGTGAGTCCCTAGTCTCCCATCTCATCATAAGTCATGATTCTCACCTTGCTTGTGTGCCCTTTCAATTAGGCGCTCGATTTCATCCAGAGGACCCAAGGGAGCTGCCTTCACACTGGCCCAGATTGGAATCTCCTAATCACATGTGTTCTCTCCTCCCATCCCTGGCCTCTCACTGTCACTAAAATCCTATCTATACCCCCCTTTACCATAAGTGTGGGACCTGAATAATGAAACGAGGCTAAGAACTAGTAAATGATACAGAGATCCACAGTAAGATAACTGCAGGCCTGACCAGATAATGCTTCAGTCCATGCTATATTTTATTCAGTGTAATGCAAAGGCTGTGCTGCTATTGTTCAGTGTGTTATAATGAAGCTGAGGTAACAAGGATTTTCAGACATGGGATGGACCAAATGTGTTATATATACTTAAAATTTTGAAATGAAAAAGATACAGACTCATAAAAATAGCTTTTGTTTATAATTTCAATATACAGTATGTCTGCAGTGTAGGAACTTTCAGCATGACAACCTACATAACAATCCTGCTAAAGAAAAAAAATCACAGACCCCAGTACAGATTTAATTTACAGACAAAAAGGGTAAATTTCTGAATTTTTTATTTGTATTAAACTTGTCATTAGATTCTAATTGACATTATTTAAAGGCATAATAACTTTAATAATGCTGGCTTGTGGTTTCCACCACTGTAACAAAATTAGAAAAGAATTTGCTACATGGACCCTACATGGACCTATAGGAGCTACTTATTATATTTACACCCCTACAGGGTCCCATGCTTGCCAATTTGTAAAAATAACTCAATTTTGTAAGGAAAGCTACGACAATTAAAGTTAGGGTTGGGGTGGTTTAGCAGTTTATAAAACCAAATGAAATCCACCTGCATTCATTTGAATTTCTATGAATTTTCTTGTTGTTCTTTCATCCTCTATACTATACTATGCATAGTATTTGTATCAGAATATTCAAACAGATTGACTTTTTAGAGAGGAGGCAAATGTACATGTATTTACACGAGAAAAGATTCACTTCCCCTTCAAGGCCCTTTGATGGCATGGAATATGAAGCTTTGTTTAGAGGTGGTGTATTCACGATGTCGACATATCACATGGAGCCATTGTTTTATATAAAAGGGATTTTGAAATACATAGTGCATCTTTACATTTATTTCATCAAAAAAGCTCAGACAGATGTCTTTCTTTTTTTGTAGCTAGACTGGATTATAGTCAGACATTAGCTTCTCCTCGACATGTCCCGCTTTTGCTTTAACATGATTATAATGATAATACATGAATGATAATTAAGCAGACATGAAGCCAGCTCAGACAAACACAGCATAAAAAGTGATTGATGTTAATCCTGTTGTGCCAGCATGAAACAGGTTCCACACGAAATACTCTGTTTGCATATGAGACAAAAAGGCTGTGAGGACACCTAGTGAATAGGGTTTGTAACTACAATCTGTTGGTCATAAAATAGTTTTAAGCATGACCAATGGCTGACCTGTAGATGTATGTCAGTACTTTTTGATGTACAAACCTTCTATTATGAATAATTCAGCAAGCCAGATGTCAAACTTATGATATTTAGAGAACCTCTCAAATGCAACAACATGGTTATCGTATATAAGATACTTGTTCTAAGTCTTTATTGAAATTCTCAGTATCAAATCAGACTTGATTTTGTGTCTTAATGGTAATATCCCTATGGATCCAGGGAGCACTGCCATTGTGCCCCTGAGTAATGCACCTACATTGGTTCAGATATCCTGTGACATAACATTCATCTTTCTGCAGTGGCTTCCAAATCATCCAGACAAAAACTCATTTCTCTATCTCTGTCAGGAGATAGAAAACTATCGTTCTGCCATGTGTAAGATGGCAGAGGACATCCTCGCTCTGCGCTCTCAGGTGGCCAGTCTCGAGGAGCAGAACAGCCAACTTCGCAGTGAACTCTCTATGAACCAGGATCTGGGGCGCACACTGCTGGAGGACACTGACATTGACGTCATGACCAAGGCTGAGATTGCAGACAGAATAGGTAGAACCTTTTCTTCCATAAGTCTCCTTCTGTCACTGTCTACCAACTAACAGTTTTTACTCTTAGTTTTCTCCTTCTGTGTTTATATAGTTAACTGTTTCTACATATATTTATTCCAACACAGTAAAGTCAAGTTTATTTGCACAGTATCTCAAGATATATGAACACTGAAATGCTTACGACGAGGCTAAGGTAAATTGCTTATGTGTAACACACATTTAAACAAATGATCAGAACAGTGTAAAATACGTACAGTAAGAATACAATAAACTAAGTAAAATATACAATATACGTAAGTGGAGAAAGAGAGAAGAATTTAATCTAGCCATGGGGGTCACAGTCCAGTGACTTCTGTGCCATAAATAGAGAGGGTTGCGTCAGGAAGGGCATCCGGCGTAAAACGTTGCCAAATTTAATCATGCGAATTGTAAGTAC
>CM074953.1:13299227-13319478 GCA_037577455.1 Pangasius macronema | reverse complement strand
AAAAAAAAAAAATCACACATTACAAACTGAATTACACTTTGCATAGTGCACACTACTCACCTCAAAAATAAAGCTTTTATATAAATACACCTTTTATATGTTTCCTACACAGTATCCCACCTCTTCATAACCTTAATTTATTCCACGCGTTCCATACTGGTCTCATTGTTACTCTACTGTACATGCTTTACTACATTCATCCATATCTCCTGCTCACCTCAAGACTATACACAATATGCTCATCCTTAACATTCTGTATATTTCAACACATTGTGTACTTTTCTGTATTTTCATTGTATGACTTTATACTGGAGGCTAATTATTAAAAGCCCACTATCCTGTATCATCCAGAAAAGAATGGCTTTAAGTCAGGTTCTTTTGAAAGTTTCATCCCTATTCCTTCTCAGCACAATTTCCTTACTAGTGTCACTTCTGGCTTGCTCTTGATCACAATCTGGACACCTGTAGCTACTTTGAGGATGTTTATTAAGGCATTCACTATATAAATAAAATATAACTGTATAGAATGTCTGCATTTGTACTTTCTACATATTGGCTGTTTTTTTTTAATCATGCCGTCTTTGCCTGCATCACTGTGACACTTTAAAATACCTTTATATTTCTTATTATGTTGTATTACACTGTGTGTAGAACTGTTGTACATACAGGAGAGTGCTGCTAGAGCTTAAGAATTTCACTGCACTTGAACGCTCACATATTGCGTCACACGTAACAGTAAACTTGAACGCTGCATCCTGAGAATGAGATACACAAATGTATAGTGTTTAAGATGTAAGAAACACTTACTTTTAAAACAAACCATGCAGATATGGGAAATGAGATGAGCGTACAAAGAAAAACTAGGAATATAACAACCAAGTTGCATAGTCGTGATATTACTCCTTGACTTTCATCTGTAAAATTGTTGTTTTGGATTTTAGGGACGTAGTCAAAGGAGAAGCCGCTGTTATACTGAGACTGGCCGGATGTAAACAGGCCTGGAGTATTTCTATTTCCGTCATCTCTCTGTGGCAAAATCTCATAGTTAAAACCTGAAGACCTGCCAAACATTTTCGGTCAATAATTTTTTTAAATAAAGGCTATCTTCTTTAATGTGTTAACGGTAGTAACTACTTTTCCATCGTCTCCGCTAACATAAACACCACTTCCGTGTTTGGAAACATACCGAATCCCATTACACTACTCATTGGATATGTAGTGCACTAGGTAGCGTGAAGCCTGGAGTGGGCTTGAGAGTCATAAACGCTTGTCTGACTGTTCCCTCTAGTGGGCTGGAGGTGAATTTTTCTATACTGAAAAAATCTAGTTTGAATACGAGTTTATTCCTCCATCTAATATATATTTGGAATTTAAGGTGTTCGGGTGACACCATGTAACTGTACATGATTTTGCAGAATATCATTAGTTTCTCTAATGCACAGGTTTCCCACCCTGATCCTGGATAATCTACAGTCCTACACAGTTTAACATTTTCCCTGATCAATTTAATCGGGTGTGTTAGAGCAGGGAAAACAGTAAAATATGAGGGACAGGGAGTACTCCAGGAAATCTGTCCTGTGTTGCAACACTCATAGGATTTGGCCAAAATATTTAAAAATACTACGATGATGATTTAATTCCAATGAGCTAGATTTATCTGTCTGTACAAATTGTATAGGAGTAAAGAAAGTCACACAGGGGGGCATGGTGGCTTAGTGGTTAGCACTGATGCCTTGCACCTCCAGGACTGGGGGTTCAAATCCCTCCTCCGCCCTTAGTGTGCAGAGTTTGCATGTTCCCCATGTGCTTTGGGGGGTTTCTTCCCCCAGTCCAAAGACAGGCATTGTAGGCATTTCCAAATTGTCCATAGTCTATGAATGGGTGTGTGAGTGTCTGTGCGATGGTGCCCTGCACAATGGGGTTGGCACCCTGTCCAGACCTTGTGCCCTGAGTCCCCTAAGATAGGCTCCAGGCTCCCCGCAACCCTGTGCAGGATAAGCGGTACAGAAAATGGATGGATGGAATGTCACAGTTGTGATATGAGGTCAGAAATGGAGTGGCAATTGGCATGTCAAAGCTAATTTCAACTGCCTCCCTGTGCCACCCATGTGGCCAAGTCAACACATTTAATCATGCAGATTTGCTAGCTATAGATGTAATTTATTATTTGATATGCCACAGAGGAATTTTAATTATTGGGATGTTGTCTAAGAGTGTAAATGATGATGACTGGTTCAGTCAAGCAAACAGTTATTTTCTGTTCTTAGAAAACATTTATTCATTCATCTTCAGTAACCTTTATCCTGGCCAGGTGTATGGTTCTTCCACAGTCTATCCTGAGAACTGGGCATGAGGTGGGGATACACACTAAATGGGATGTCAGACCATTGCAGACCATAGCAGGGCATCATGCACACACACACACACATGTTCACATTTAATTTAGCATAGCCAATTGACCTGCTGTCATGTTTTTGGAAGGTGGGAGGAAACCCACATGGAAACTGGGAGAACATGAGCTCCTGAGTGAGGAGCTATAAGGTATCAATGCTACCCACTGTGCTGTCATTCCACCTTGAGAAAACATTAAATAACTGAACCATTTTCAAAGTGTATTATGTTGTGTTAAGGACCAATGACCAATTCACACACTAAAAACGTCATAAGAGCACTGGGAAGAGTGTCAGCTTATTCACAATCTGAATTGTTGCCAATGAAAATAAGATGCTGTTCTGTGAACTTAGTAAGAACTGTCTTTGGATTTCAGACAAAAAACAAGGTTTGTTTTGTGGTTGAAAGATTTTATCAAAATATATATTTGCATTATGAAAAGCTGAAAAGGCAATGCTGCAGTTTACTTACACAGACACATTAAACAAAGATTAGCTATGTGCTCTACCTAATACAATTTCATATATTAACAAAAGCATAGTGTGAGCAGTAACAAAAGTACAAACTATAATATAAATATTTAAGAATAAACCTGCTAAAACAGATTAGTCTGGAATGAATTTGATGCTGGTCCAAGCTGGTATATTATGACTACTGTTGGTCTGGTGGTGATGTGGCTGGTTAACCTGCAAGACCATGCAGGTAAAACTGATCCGGCTGGTGCAGCTTGAATGGTCATGGTCGTGACCAGTTCTGGCATTAATGAGGAACAATATGTATAACATTCTCCCATTTCATGTGTAATTGCTTTGACAGGCATCTTATTACTACAGTAAAATCACCTGATTTATGCTTCAGTGTGGATAATATTGTGCCTAAGATCAAGTGATTTTCAGTTCTTAAACATGTCGCAGAGCAACTTCTCCATGGGTGTATTTCCAATAGTTCTGTGGAAGAAGAGCAATTCGATCCTCTCTGAACTTATAAAGTGTAAAGAGGGAAGGAGCAACAACAGCCTCCCAAACCTGAGGAGCACAAATAGTTTGATTATATTTTCTATTTCTATGTGTATTCATATTTATAAGTATATTTGGTTTTTGTTTGTTTGTGTGTGTGTGTGTGTGTGTGTGTGCGTTCACCTTGCTGCTTGACTTGAGTAGAGTGTGTGAATATGCTGAGCAAGCATTACTTGAGACTGGTCTTGTAGATTCTCAACCTGTTCTGGGTCTTTGAGGCCACTTGTCTCTGTTTTAATGTAAGAGCCAGTCTGTATCAATTCCAGCAATACATAGTAATTATACACAGACAATAAATCAGATCAGAAAACTCACCAGGTTTGAAGAGAACTATTGCTTTCAGGCAGGCGAACTCTGTAGGGTCCACCTGCAGAGCCTTGAAGCGGCTGAAGAGCTCCTGCAGGAGGCGCAGGTCAGAGGCACAGGGGCTGCTTTTACCCTGTGAGGGAGGAGACAGCTCGGGTAGAGAAAGCAGGGGACAACTTTCCAGCGGCAAGGACCACTGGATGGCACAGAGGAGGAATAGCTCACTCCATGCCTCCTCTAGCAAGATCACCTGTGTAAACAAGAAGGCAGAAAGATGTTGAAATGGTTATGATTTACAAACTGGCAAGCTTTCAGATAAATCCTACTATATGTTTAATGATTAACAATTATAAATACATAGTAATATGTAAGTGATGTTGTTATTTATGGGTTTCCATACAGCAATATACAGCAAACGAAGTAAAATAGCTTGTACCTGGTCCCTAAATGGCAGGTGGGAGAAGACCGGCAAGTTTTTTGCCCATTTGACAGACATGAAGAGTAGGCGGGCGGAGGTCTCATATATGCTCTCAGGGCCAGAATAGGGATAAAGAGTCGTGTTGCTCTCTGGAGAGCTCGTCTCCGGCTCATTACTTGTTACATCAATATTCTCATCCACTACAGAGCCAGAGAAAGAGAATGCAATACTGCTGTGAATTATAGATGATATACTTTAGTCATTATGAGTCATTACCTGAGTAGAATTGTAGGCCCAAATTCTACCCTAACATCATTACATGACAACTTTAACAATACCAAAAAAATGCAGTGTTTTTCATGATTGGTTTGTTATTCTTTGTTTCCCTACCATCCTCAGGCTCCAACTTGGCGCATGTCTCAGCTGTCATCAGGCTGGCCATGAAACGGTGGCTGTTCTTGGGGCTGCTGCTGCGCTGGCTAGGGCCAATGGAGTTGATGCTGGAGCTAATGGAGGAGCCCAGTAAAGGTCTGCTTATCACAGAACAAATGGACGAGGAGGATGTGGGCTCCCTGGTGGTGGATAGGTGTTCCTTCTCTGTATCTATATCCAAGGTGTCTAACCTGACCTGAGCTGTGCTTCGTGGCTGCCTCTCATTCTGCACAGCTAATGTTAGAAAGAGAGTGACAGGTCAGGAGAATATGGAAAAGCAATCCATTAAGAGGGACATATGGAAATCCAACTCACCATCTTTGTTCATGCCAGCTTGAAGGCATTTCTTTAGGCGACACGCCTGGCACTGGTTACGATGGGCTTTATCTACTGGACACATACCTGTACCAGCCTGGCACCTGCAGGTTTATCATAATAGTATGACATATAGGCAATATAAAGCTGTCCCATATTTTGTAGAGCTCTTTGTTGTTCTCCTCACCTGTAGATTAATCTACGTCTCACACTGCGCTTGAAGAAGCCACTGCAGCCATTGCAGGCATAGATCCCATAGTGTTTTCCACTGCTAGTGTCTGCACACACCTTACACAGCAGGCCTTGACTCAGGCTCTTACCGGGAGCTGGACTTTTACCTGTACACATGAAACAACTCAATTGTTTTATGCAGAGTACAAGGATCTATTTAGAAAATGTAAATTTTACAGAAACATGACTTTTTATTTTTAGAATTCTTGGCTTAATGGATATTTGGGAAACACAAAATTTCTGCAAGTTTTGATTTTGTGCAGTTGTTCCAAGTAGTTTTGCATGCATAGATCTATGAGAATGCACAGTGTAAACCAAACCTAACTAAATAAAGTATACATGTCGCTAAATAAATTCTGGTGAAAAAAAACAGTGGAACGCTTTTTAACTCACCTCCCTGGCTCTCCTCTGTGGAGCTGCTCCTAGAGGAGTCTGTGGGGGATGTGGAAGGCATCATGGAGATCTTCAAAATGGGATCCTCCATTAAGCTAAATAAAGAGTAGAGGAGAAGTTTGGCGTCAATTGAAAATTGCTGGAAAATGTATTCTGTCTGGTAATATATGATCTCAACTGGACTCCTAAAGGTTGGCTTTCCAATGGATTTACTTTTCCAGTGTGTCTTTTAATCCTGATGAAATTCTCACTTCACTCTGATTTGTTCTCCAGAACCTGTTGCCTGTTGCTAAAGTAATTTCCAGTGAGGCCTGTCACCTGCTCATCCTGCCTCTTGTGATGCTGAAGTGTGTATGAGTCCCTGTCCAGGCCAAGCTCCCTAAAGGAAGACAAGGGGATTAGCAGCAAGCGCTGTGTAAGCAAATGCCCATTTGTCATCCTCTTAATCTTTACTGTCCATCTAGGGGTGGATCAATCAGTCACACGGTTTGGCATTAGGTTCATCCAAAAAGTGAAGAATAAAAGACTTTGGTTTAGTTTGCTTATGCACTGTTTGTTTTCCTGTCCTGCTGTTTTGTGCTAACGAGTTTTGAGCTTCAACATGTGAGCATCCAGTATCATTCTTTAGAAATATGATATGTAACACTGCCAAAAGAATCTTAGCAAGTGAAGATATTTTGAATAAAGGAAAAGTTAATATTTTCTAATATTAATAGGGGCTAATATTTCATGTTTTGAGATTATTATATAACAAATGTAAGAAAATTACACCTATTTCTTCTCATATTTAATAATTCCAAGCTTAAAATGGTCTTATTCTATTGGTAGATAGTTTTGCTTATTTCTAGAAATAAATGCTTGAAATAAGCAAAATTATCTGCCAATAGAACAAAATCCTTTCTTTTGAAATAGCCTGAAATTAGTAAAATATCTAGAAGTAGGCTTAATATCCTTTGACAGGAAGGCTGAATTTTTCTATATTCAAGATATTTTACCTGCCATGACCCTGAATATCTATCCTAATGTTTCTATTTGTCTATTTGGTATTCTTACATATTATCATGTGTCCTCAAGCGCAGATTTTTAACAGCACAACCTAAAAGGAATTAGCTAGCAAGCAGACATCCATCTCTAGTCTGCTAAGCAGCTTAGCCTACCACAAAACGTGTTCTCCTAAGTCAAACAAAGACCCCATAAGGAAGGGGTGGAAACGGAGGGCAATTAAGTCACTGTGAGGCTGAAAGAGCAGTGAGGGCCCCAAGCACAAGTCCAGCCCAGTGCCATATGGTGGTTGCTCTCTGGATCTCAGTCTGCCTAATTAGTGACCTCTGCCTGATTTACCAGTAATTAGAGGGCTGAAGTCAGTGATTTGCTTTTTTCTTTGAATTGCCCTATTAAGGACTTACATAGAGGCAGGTCACAAACAATAGACAGACAATCACACTCTGTTCATCTGTGGGCTGTTCCCATGATAGTGTGATCCCAGCAGGACCATAAACGCAACATGTAGGAAAACTCCCCATAAACCTAATAAACCCCATGTTGTACATGTTCTAATCCCAGCATGTTTACTACCAAGTAGTAAATCCACATCTGCATTTCTGCAACTTTGGAAAGGAAAGAATATGGTGTTTTCAGTTCAAAATACAAATAGCTTAGAGGCTAAATGCAGACTGACCAGGATGATCTCTGCAAGAAAAAATCCCATGTAATGCTCAATTTGTTTAGGCTGATGTCTCTGTTTCTACAACAGACTCCTCTCTGTTGGGTTAAACTAGTGTGTAAAAAGATTAGAGATCCAGATTAGCACAAGGAGCTTGTTTAGGAGCCCTATCTAAACTCTTAACTGGACAGTGCGTTTTAGTTCTTGGTTCCCAAGACTGGGTTGATTTGATTCCCAAAACTATTCACACTATTATATATTGCAATAATACTGCCAGAATATAGTATCAGTGGTGGACAAATTATAAATCCATTAGCTAGCCCAAGTGAAAACTCTAATGTGCTACCTACACCCAGAAGCCTAAGTAAATAGACTAAAAATGGTAGCCAACATAATGTAATGTTTAGCTAGTTAGCTGGATGTGTGAATTAATACAGAAATAAATTAATTTAAATTTCTGCCTAGGGGATGACTTAGCCATAGCCATCATCCTTTTGTAAGGAACTGGGAGGTATGACTTTGTGTTTCTGCCCTTGACAATATGTCACTAGTCCTTGGCCAATGTTTGGCTATGAGCTGTGGTGAGCTGTTTGCTTCACATTACACATAACAGATTTTCAAGTCTGGCTAGTGTCTTTATTTCCTCTCGAAATTATATCTTGATTTATACGACAGCTTCATGCTGTACTTTATTTATTTTTCTCAGTTTTGTCAGGTGTTTCCACATGCCTGCATGTTCCTGGTTCTGAAAATGTTGTCATCTATGCATGCTAATTAATCCACCTAGTACAAGCAGATGTGTGTAGGGCAGCAGGTGGTAGGATTCAGAATGAGTAGCACATACTGCCATTACAGCATTGTGGTGTGTTGTACCACTGTACAGCACATTTTGTTTTAATATACACTAAATACCAAATAAAAACTTGGCATTTAATTTGCTTTGTGAAAGTCATTAGTGAGTAGGTTTTTTTCTTCCTTATTGTTGAATTGGAAGAACATGCTGTTGACCATTTGCCTACTGAGCCTACTTGACCAACTAGGAATAAAAGACACATAATCTTCTTGTCACAGGCTAGTGATTTGTCTGCCTGAGAATGTACTGTATGTTGGAGTATTACAAAAACTGGCAACATTTTACAGGATAGCAATACAATGCATACAGTTACATAGTCAACTAAAGTTTTCACAAAGAGTGCATAACATTGTAATGTCCAAAAAAAAATTTGGTTTAAAAAGTAAAGGTTTTCATATGGTTTATTTATTTATTTATTTATTTATTTATTTAGCAATGGGAGCAATTAATCAAATTGTGTCCTGGGGGAAAACTCCAGCAGGACTACTACAATGAATTCTGGTTTACCATGCGCATGGTATTTTCTTTGAACCATGTTTTTTGAAAAGACACGTGTACAAACATGTGAGCTGCCATACAAAGGCTCAACAGAGGTGTTGTTTCTGTTGATGTCATGTGTGAGTGACACAACTGGGCGCTTTACTCAGTCTGCTGTGTGTGCAGGTGGGGGAGTGGCCGTCACAACATCCTGGTATTAGATGAGTTTATGTAATAGGCAGGTGGATGTCATGCGTAATGTTCTCTAGTAGCTTTTCAGGACAAGACATGCTTATATGAGCAGAGCAGAGATTTTGAGAAAGCAAAGTGATTAGAAACTGTGTCTCAAAATAATCACACTATAAACTGTGATAAGTGATAGTGTAAAACATATCTCTTTATATCATAGTTTTAACCTTTTTAATTTAGTTTCAGAACACTGCATATCTATGCTTTCCATCATAATTATAATACAACCTTATCTATTTCAACTACATGCATGTATGGCACACACCGCAACCACCGATTAAATGCTTTCATGGAAAATCATTTAGTGGGAATGCCATTTCATTCAAACTCTCCTCTGGCAGAGATTGGTCTGCTAAGGTGTTTAGGATCTGATCTGTTCAGTGCTGACAGTGTAACTCTACAGCCTGTACTACATAGCCTTAAAGTCTGTATCTCAGGCTGCATGTACCAGAGCCATGAGTTGTGGAGATTAGCTTCTTACATTCCCTACACGTCAGGATAAAGCTGTTTATGTCAGCCATTGCTAGTGGAAATATAAAAGATCCTAAGTGATATGAATGTTTTTTACATTGTGATATTGCCATTACATGTGCAAGTTATATACTGTGTATGTGTGCAGCATGCAGGAGTGACCCTTTTTTTAGTATTCACAGATTATTATTCAGAATTGAATGATAAAGATGTTAAAAGAAAAAAGGTTATGTAAAGTATTAAGATGGACACAAACTTAGACCTTTGTCAGTCAATTCTGGAGTTTCCAGAATGTTCAGGAGGACTCCACCTGCCAAACAGAAGAGGCCTATACTGTGTGAGGAGCCATAACCCTTCCCCAAGCATTGCCTGACCTAGATCTCTGACAGTAAACAGCTGCTGCTGGCCCGTGTTGCTGCTGCCATCAGCAAAATGCTGCGTTAGGGCCCGGCCTGAGAGCGGATCAGTGTCAGATTGCTCCTCTCCTGAGCCTTCTGATGGGGCTCAGCGACTCTCAGATTGTTTAGGCGATCCAACAGCACTTAAAAGCCACCCACCAATGAGATTAGCACTAACTGCTAACTGTTGGACAAATATTTTCTTTGGCAGATGACTTGCCTGCACACCAGCCACGTGCTGTCATTTTTACATACATTATTAACTACATAAACCCTTACTTTATTAAACGGCAGTCAAAACTTGTGAGGTAATAGGCTTTATGTGATTTCGTCTTTAAATGAAAGATAAAAGGGAGAAGACAGAACAAGCCACAATCATTATTAGATGTCAACTGTTTGAACTGAATTTCTCTCATTTACCATAATATTTTATCCCTAACTGAGTTATTAGTTTGTTGTTACTAACAGCACATTCATGACATACTGAATGTAGAAAATATATAGAATGTTTCATAACAATGTAAATTGATCACCACATTTGTTTGTTGCACATTAGATTCATTTGTTTGCCTGACTTGACTTCGTAATTAAGTGATGCTCTATTGGTATTGTTCTTCATAGTAGTTTTGAAAGCCAATGGACCATCAGTACATTAGTTAAAGAGCATTTTAATAATTCCATGCATGTACAAATAAATATACTTACCAAAAGGTAAAACGACAGCTGAACACAAAAAGGAATACAATCTCAAACAGTTGAGCCATAATGATAATTGAGGGCTCGTTTCTCTTTCATGAAAAGACAAAGGAATATGCTTCATTGCTTTATAAGATGTATGTGATGCTTATTAATGTATTATGAAGGCCCAAAGTAGGTGCCAGTATAGTGCTACCCAAAATGTATGATAAGAATCAATGAATGTTGTTAACTAATATACAGTACAGTACAATAATTTACAATTGATAATAGACTGTAACAGCCCTGTAAGATGCCCTTGCTGTAAGTTCACATCAACATGCATCACTCTAAGCAGCTTTGCATATAAATTCTTTGAATGTCAGACACTGTCAAGAGAGTGAGTTTAACTTTTTTCTTTGTGTGTGTGTGTGTGTGTGTGTGTGTGTGTGTGTGTGTGTGTGTGTGTGTGTGTGTGTGTGAACCCTTTGTTTGTATAATTATAGAGATACATTTATGGACAAAAATATCTAATGGAAAAAGATCTAAAAAAAAAAAAAGCTACCATTTGCCTTTGAACTTGTTGGTTCTTCCATTTCAATATTTTAAACTTAAACTTGGATATTTTTCACCTGTAGCTTTTAGTATGATTAATCATTTTCACATCAAAAATCTAGTAGCAGCAATATTTAAATTTCTGTACGCTCTTTTTGTGAAAACCTCCACAATTTGCATACTGTTGGCTAACTAATGGAAATATAATTAAAAATCAATCAGAACTTCATCTTCTGATTTGATTACAGGCTATCTTTAAACATTTTCATTTCTTTTGTAATGTATATTTGAGTTTCAGATGAAGCACCGCATAAAAGCAACGGTTTCTCTTTGTCCTTTTATATGAAGAATTATCCATATAAAACACATTATTTGTATTATTTGAAGCATTAACTCCAGCATCTAACTAAGCCTATTCATAATATTCGGTGAAAAAAAACCCTAAAGATAAGCCAAAGGTTTATAGTTCTGTACGAGTCATCATGATTTCTGGCCAAGTTTGGGATTATACATATTAAAACACTCATAATGACATGTGTTGTCCTCAAAGACATTAATGAAGATTATTTAAAAATGCTACATTGCAGAAACTAGGCTTAAGCACAAATTAAACCATTTAAATAAATGCACATTTTATAATGATCAGCAGAAAAAAACTGCATCACTGGTTAAATAAATCTTGGCAAAGATTTATCAGATATGATATATAAAACTGATCACTTTTGAGATCTAACATTAGTTGTGTATAATTATTATTATGCTGCATATGTTTATGTTGCATATTTCTTATTATATAGCATTATTTTTAAAGCAATTTTGTTAAGACAGTAGCAAAATTTGACCCCAGTTTTATAAAGAAAAAAACAGAACAAGTTTTATCCAGCTGGTAGACCATTCCTGGCAGTGGTTGAGGCACAGGACTGACTGCGGCTCTGAAGTGTGGAACCCCTTAAGCTGAGGTTATGAGTGGCCAGCAGGAGGTGGTGTAAGGAGGGTCCAGGGAACGTTAGGCCTTGCAGGATTAGTCAATCCCTACCATCTGCTGTCAGCATCATAATCCCAGCAATGAGAAAATCAATCGTCTGAGTAAATATCAATACCATGTAAGCTCATTTAGCAAGTAAATTAAATATTAGGGGGAATTACGTTAAACAACTGCATTACTGCTGAACAGGGCATAGGGAGGCTTATTGTGTGCAATGAGGAACTGTTGCTGAATTGTCACGAAAAAGGGTCAGGCCATTAGGCCATAGAACATACAGAGACTGGATGGAAGGGCAATAATAATACTAATAATAAATTCAGCAATTTATTTACAGTCCCATAAATAACCATAACAAAAAGTCTTCATTCTACAAAATAGTGATGAGTTCAAATTAAGATAAATGAACTTAACAGTAAAATGAAATTAAGCCTATTTCCATTGCTGTTTTATAAAGCTATGATACATTTTTTTTCTTCTCAGTTAAATTCTTTTAGAATGAATTCACTGCAATATAGGATAAACAGTATATTCATGCATGAGTAATAAATATAAAATGTCCTGATCCATGTATTCTATAGAGCGATATACTCATGTTTGCAGTGGCCTATATACAGAGGTTCTGCTTGAATGCCACGCCTAAAGATAAAGAAAAAGAAGATTAGACAGAAAATAATGTCATTCTTTCATGCAACAAACTAGCAAGGCTAAAGTTAATTCAGCTGAAAAGAAAAGCGAGTTATATATGTAAATATACCACTTTGCATTGGTGAATGCCTTATCAATACCTTATCATTTTACAGCGGAAGTCCTCTAGGCGAGGAAAGGCCTTAGCCACACTAGACGTCTGCTCTTCATTACTCCATAACCTCTCAGCAGCTGCACTCGCTCTGGGCCTGTATACATGAAGTCATAGCATAAAATAAAAATAAATTAATGTTTGGTTTATGTATGTTTCTTTGAGGCCATTATTTGGATAGTATATTCATTGTTTAACGTCATTTCTCTCACCACAGACGTGGACTGAGATTGGTTGCATCCACATATTCTCCCCACATGCAGACCTCACCACCAATCACCAGCTTCTTCTGCTGCTCTGTGCCTGAACACAATAACATGCACAATATTAATAACACTGCAAACTGAAATAGTCAGCAGTAAATTATACCTTCAGACAGGCTGTGGTGTTACACCCAAATCCTTGGCAGAACAGAGTTTACTCTCACTACTCTGAACCAAATTTGACCTTTAAGTGCTCGAGAACAAGGTGTTTGCCATATTTTTTTGCACAAAAGTCTGGTTGGAAAACCTTATAATGTTTGTAAAAGAGTAATTACAGTTGACTCTTTGCAAATTACATATATAAACAGATGTTCACCAAGCCCACTACCTTCACTACACATGGTAGTGCCTATTCCCCAGTAATTTCCATTCTCATCCACAATTAGTAAAGCTTTTTCTGAGCTAAATCAGACTGGGACTTAGGAAAGACTGTGATAATGAAGACCTACTGATATCCGCCAAGACCTGAGTAATCATGGGACATGGTTCAAACACTGCACACCGTTTAAAGAGAAGGTGAAAACTGCTACAGTGCAAGCCATCACACAGCACACCACTACACTAAGCTAACTGTGCACTTAATGCCTGACCCTTAAAGGAGAGAGGGCGCACGTTGTAGTAGCGAGCCCAGTCGTGAGTGGGTCCAGGCAGGTCCAGATAGAATGGCGCAGCCAGGATGACCTTCAGCCCAGCCTTAGCCACCTGGCGCACCTTACACAGGTAGCATCCTCTTTTCCACACCTCCACCACATAATGATCCCTGCTCTAGAACATATACAGTGTACATATATGCTCATTCATTTTAGACTGTATGTTCATGAGGAGGAGAGATCAAAATACTTAGCAAAAGAAATTGCGAGATACTTTACAGTAGAAAGCAGGCACTGGGGTACTTACTCGCTTGTGGTAATCGAAAAAGTCCTGCCAAACAATGGAGGTCTTGTTAAAGGCAGCAGTGATGTTCATAATACTAAAATCAAAAAAGGTGAATTATGTTTTGCTTCACTCAAAAACTTGATAGTTTGTAAATAATGAAAAATATAGGTAACTGCATATAAATACTGAGTCTAACTCCATTCCATTTTCTTTTTTTTTATTAGCTGTGAGATCTACTTTTTACTAACAAACTTTCTATATCTAATTAGGGAAACAAGCTTAACCACTTATGGTATCTTGTTTCAGCAGCTGCATCTGGAAAAAGTCACAGCCTCAGTATTGTTCTCTCTCATCACTTACCTTTCCATGTAGAAAGACTCCAGTTTGACGTAATCATGCCCAAAGCCCATCTTTGCCATAAATGCCTGCACATTAGGATTTGATTTCCTATTAAAGGCCACAATGATATGCAAAGACACCTCTACTTTAGCAGTTAAATAACTTAAATAACTGATAACCACACAAGCTAAAAGCAGGGCAATTTTTGCAGGTTCTCACCAGCATGTGAAGTCAACCTCATCTCCCCCAAGGTGAACAAACGAGTCAGGAAATACAGAGGTTACCTCTTTAAAGAGGCTGTTCATGAACTGGTAACTGGAGCTCAGCGTTGGGTTGATGGGGCCAAATGTTCCAGACGGAACAGTTCTCTTGTAGCAGGGCGTCAGCAGGTCTGGCTGCCCTGAAAGGAAACAAGGGACAAAAAACAAATCAATGACAATGAAACTTTTATTTACACACTGTGAAGCCATTCTTAAATAATGTTTTTTTTTTAGAATTTGCTTACAATTGTGCAAACTCATGCTTTGACTATGATCAGAAATTCACACTGCCTGCATGAATGAATGTCTCATACCTTTTCCCCATGACTGAGTATGCCCTGGAGAATCAAACTCTGGTACCACTCTGATTCCTCGCAATCTTGCATGAGTTATCACCCTCCTTACGTCTGACTGCGTGTACACATGAGTCACAGGGTGAAAGGCTCCCTATATAAAAAGCAAGGCTAAAGATCAGTCTGGCACACCCAGCTAAGGTGCCAATAATTCTAAGCACAGCATCAAATCCAAAACACAAAGTTATTTAATTAAAAGTTCAATCTTGAATTCACAGATGAAGTTGGCCAAATCCTATCCCTGAGAATTTGTCAGTAGAAAAAAAAAACACAGGTTAGTTATCTCAGATATCTCATCCCCAGATAAGCTGTGCATGTTCCAAGCAGACATCAAAAGCATTCCTCACTCAAGCCCTGCAAATATGATCAGTTATGGCTTGCAGTGAAAAAGCATCATGTGTAAAAATTTTTCAGCAGCAGAAGAGGTTTTGTGATTTCTTACAAAGCCCACCAATATACTAAAGAAATGTCATAAAATGTTTATAATTTGGGCTAGTGTTCTTCCTTTCCAAATTGTTTGTTAATCTCTGTTGACACAGAGTTAACCCTGGTGGTATGAAGCACACTTTGCAGCTAATTAGGTAGATACTAGAATATTTAAAAACATAATTTAAAGCTAGAATGTTGCGTAATGGATTACTTTACTTTCATTTGGTAGCCAGCAAGAACAAAGATGAAGCATGGAAACCTGGTAGTGGTTCCTTATCGCGACCTTTTGCCTCACAAAAGCAGAATAAATAACAGCTATTTAAGGGGGCTTAGCCCTCTGGGTCACAGCTGCATATACACCGATCAGCCATAACATTATGACCACTGACAGGTGAAGTGAATAATATTGATTATCTCATTACAATAGCANTACAATAGCACCTGTCAAGGGTTGAGATATATTAGGCAGCAAGTGACCAGTCAGTTCTTGAAGTTGATGTGTTGGAAACAGAACAAATGGGCAAGCGTAAGGATTAGAGAGACTTTGACAATGGTCAAATTGTGATGGCTAGATGACTGGGTCAGAGCGTCTTTAAAATGGCAGGCCTTGTGCAGTGTTCCTGGAATGCAGTGGTTAATACCTACCATAAGTGGTCCAAGGAAGGACAACCGGTGAACTAGCGACAGGGTCATGGGTGCCCAAGCCTCACTGAATGGAATAAGGTATGAAGATGGAAGAAGGTGGCGATAAATCGCATCTTCTTTTTCATGTGGAAGACCGGGTGTGTGTGCATCATTTACCTGGGGAAGAGATGGCACCAGCATGCACTATGGGAAGAAGACAAGCTGGTGGAGGAATTGTGATGCTCTGGGCAATGCTCTACTGGGAAACTTTGGGTCCTGGCATTCATGTGGATGCTATTTTGACACATACCACCTACCTAAACATTGTTGCAGACCAAGTACACCCCTTCATGGCAACAGCATTCCCTAATGGAAGTGACCTCTTTCGGCAGGATAATGCGCCCTGCCACACTGTAATAATTGTTCAGGAATGGTTCGAGGAACATGACAAAGAGTTCAAGGTGTTGACTTGGCCTCCAAATTTCCCAGATCTCAATCCAATCGAGCATCTGTGAGGTGTGCTGGCCATCAGGTCCGACCATGGAGGCCCCACCTCGCAACTTATCTTTGTGATAAGATATCTTTCGCAATGGTTATCTTTGTGCCAAATACCACAGCACACCTTCAGGGATCTAGTGGAGTACATGCCTTGACGGGTCAGAGCTGTTTTGGCAGCAAAAGGGGGAGCAACACAATATTAGGCAGGTGGTTTAATGTTGTGGCTGATCGGTGTATATCTGACAATAATAATAACTAATAATGGTTAATTAATACCTGATTTATTTCCTGGAAAAACAACCAAAAATAAAAGAAAAAAAAGTTTTTATAGACCAGCCAATTGTAAGAAATTTCCTATAAAAGTACCGTAAAAATAAATAAATACATACATACATACATACATACATACATAAATAAATAAATAAATAAATAAATATATAAGTAGTATATATTATATAGTCTATTTCGGTCCAGCAGTTTTCCACTTTGTTAATGATATTTTAACATATGTACATTAAACTTTAGTCCAGTTTCACCTATAGATTATAAGCACATCAAACAATAAACAAAGAAAACCAGATAAACTGTGTTAAATTTACAGCAACAAACATTTTTTTACACTGCAAAGCATAAAGTCTATATGCTGTCCTTATACTTGTCCTTATAGTACACAATAATAGAAGGGATTTATTTATAATCGCACTATCTGTTGCACCCAGATGAGGATGGNGTCCATTGTTAAAAGCGCTATACAAATAAAATTGAATTGAATTGAATTGAATTGAATTGAATTGAATTGAATTGAATTGAATATGTGGACCAAAGCAGTATAATGTTCAAACTTCACCCAGTTTGGGGTTTGACTTAGTTTTCTTTCCTTTCATGCTTGAATTGCTGCTTCTTGAATGCTGCAGACAGGCCTAGGTTTAAGCCTTTTAAACTTGCCATTGTGCTTGTAACTTTCAGCGTAAATTGTCAAGGTAATTGATTTTGATTATGTCTAATCTTTGTACTTGAAATTGAAAACTCTGTATTTTGATGAAGCTAAATCGCAAATGCTGCTTTCTGAAATGGTCCCCCCCCATCTCTTTAAAACTTTTGTACTGAAAAGAGATACCTTGTTGCTCAAATCAGGAAAAGTGTGGCTCTGGTAAGGGAACGAAGGATCATCCACAATGTGCCAGTGAAATACATTGAATTTATTATAAGCCATGGCATCCTACAAAGAAAGAAAATGACTTATATTGACTCATATATAAATTTTACATGCCAACTGGCAAATAAGATCACATAGGAAAATAATGAGGTACTTACCAGAGTCTTCAGTATAGCATGTACAGGTAAGTAGTGCCTTGACGTGTCTAGCAAAAGCCCTCTAAACGAAAATCGAGGGAAGTCCACAATTTCTGTTTTATTCACAAAATACTGCATAAAAGAATAAAGGTAAAATTGGCATCACCACAGATAATGAGGGCCTAAACACTGGTACTGTTTTTTTTTTTAATTCCTTAAATTTGATTGTCAAGGTGGCACCCTGACTATACTTATTTGTACTTCCATTGAATACTTACTGAGTTATGATCATCTTGGTACACCAGCTGACTAAAGGACTCCAGACCTGTTTTTAAAACAGGGTTCAGTTTAAAGGTGCACTCTGTAATGTTTCCAGAAATTATGTAATAATGTCATTTAAACAAATTATGACTTGCAATGAATCTGGATAGTTTTCACCCGTAGTTGGTTCAGCTTTGCCTCTTTTTCATAAAAGGCAGGTTTAACAAAAAGGGGTGGGACTGGTTGGAAGCTTCAACAGCAATATCCCTTTGCATGTAGCAAAATTTCAACTTACTCCTTTAAGTGTTTTGTGCTAAACTGCCATTCAGAAGGAAAAATTAACCAGATAAGGACATGGATTCAGCACTGAAAATGGCAATAGGCACACTGTACCTCTCAGGGCCCCCCACACTGACTCTGCTCTTAACACAGCTTGACCTGCTGACACGCTCAGGTTATCTGGAGAGGGAAAAAACACGCATGCATGCTCACCGATCTGAAAGAGTATGGTTAGATGAAAATATGCACATTAGAAGCACTAGGCAAACGTAAAACTGGATATATGAAAATAATCCTTTTTATGCTTTCTTGAGAAACAAAACCAGCTAGAGAGGAAGAGTGAAGTGTGAGGTTGTATGGATTGAAGTGGAAAAATGATCTGGTGAACTTTAGGTTATTATATAAAGGCTAGACAGTGGAGATGGGACAAGCTGCTGTCGGAGATCCATTTTATGCCTTGATCCTGTGCATTTACTAGGCATTTAGCAATGTATTGATGTCTGTTAAAAACTGCATACCAGTTTTTGTGTTTATTATTTTTGGCTCCTGTGGGTCATAAGGTTAGACTTGTAGGTATGCTAGCTGGCAGACAACTGATTTAGACTAGATTTATTTATTTATTCTGGACAAAAGCAGTACACCTTGAAACATCACACAGTGTGGTGTTTGACTTAGTTTTGTTTTCTTCCATGCTCAACCTAAATGCCTAATTATTTGATATCTACCTTGTGTAAGGAAAAAAATAGCTGCATAGTTGGAATTTGTTTGTATGTTGTTGTTCTTGTTTTTGTGAACTGAACCTTAGGTTTATTGAGAAATTGCCTTTTAATCTTATTGGCAAAATATTACAGAAAAAGATTCAATAATTTAAAGTTTGTCTTTGCTTTATTTTGAAAGTGGTTATTCTTGTGTATGGCTTTATTGTCTTTGCTTTATTTTGAACGTGGTTATTCTTGTGTATGGCTAGCATCTAAATCTTTAGCTCCTAAATATATTTTATGGATTTTTTTTTCAATAATTTACATACTCACAACTTTCATCTGAATCATCATCAGGGTATTCATCACATCCACCACTTCTGACACTCACTGATACTGTGAAGGGTTTGGGCTCAGACCAAGTGTTAGCGAATCCTGATCATGAACAAAAATAATAATAAAGTGTGCACACACACACACACACACACACACACACACACACACACACACACACACACACACAAAAAGGCCTTTCCATACAACTGGTTTGTAGCATACCAGTATCTGCCTGTCATCTATCTATTAGATGTAATAAATAGACTAATACCGCTCAGGTAGTATATCTACAGGGGAAAGTGTGTGTGTGTGGTTAGTCATTGACCTGTTCCATCTGGAAAGTCGGGGAAAATGATCCTGAAGTATCTTTTGAAGGCAGCATCCAGGACAGAGCATCCGCCTCGCGCAGCTGAGTCGCTCGCGTGCTCAGAAGAGAACAGGTGAGGAATGAGCGCATACCGCTCGTTAGACTGAGTGATGCTCTGCGGCAGGGGCCACACTCCATACACCTGCTGCAGTTTACCTGAAAGAAACAGCAACAAGATAAAACACAAGCGGCTCATCTTAGTCTGGGGATTCATCTGCATTCATGTCACAAAACCAGGTGCTGAGTTCGAACAGAGCTAGAGCTACACCAGCAAAGGCTGTGCAAAATGGAAAAACGCTGAAAGAGTGAAAACGCAGTCACGTGACACTGCTGTTTACCGGCAGTCAGCAGCGCCATTCATTCTCCACTGCATTTAAGTTTCAAAGTCAAACGAGGAGCTACTTCCGGTCCAGTACCACTCTGCTGTACATAGGCAGTATGTCGAAACAAGAACTATTCTGACATTGTATGGTCGTGTGTGGTTTTGAGGGAAAGGTGTGTGTGTGTATTTCCTGCATTTCTGCATCTATATTTCTTATGTCTTGTGTGACTTCTTTCAGAAAGTCACTAGTTGATGTGCACTGCTTGGGATGCCTACTCTGCAAGTTAGGAAAGAATATATATATATATATATATATATATATATATATATATATATATATATATATATATATATATATATTTTTTGTTTTTTTTTTTTTTTTTTGACACCATATTATAAATAGTTTTTTTTTTTGTTTGAGGTTAGTTG